>JAREIK010018200.1:0-24703 GCA_029783825.1 Sapria himalayana
CTTCTTCTTTTTTTTTTCTCTTCTTCTTTTTCTTCTTTTTCTTCTTTTCTTCTTTTTTTCTTCTTTTCTTCTTTTCTTCTTTTTTCTTCTTTTTCTTCTTTTTCTTCTTTTTCTTCTTTTTCTTCTTTTTCTTTTTTTTCTTCTTATTTTTCTTTTTCTCCATTTTTTTGGGAAGTTTGTTTTATTAATAAAAAATCCCCCTCTTTTTCGTAGAGGAATACCATTTTTACAATCTACAACTACCTTTTCCCATTTTACACCCTTGAATAAAATAAATGAATTAATACACATTATGCTTCAAGTGAATCTTTTTTTCATATCTCTAAGTTCACCACTTCACTTTGATTTTGTACATTAGATTACTTTACTTGAAGTATATCTTAGCCTGTTTTTCTTTTATTCCTCTCTCCCTTATGCTTTTTTGTGGGCCCTTTTTCCATCTGCACCCACCTTGACATCCTGCCTTTAATTAAAAATTTGGCAACCTTTTTCTGTTTTATTCATATTTCATATCCTCTTCTACCTTATGTTATTTATGCATTTGACCTTGCAAAACCAGCACACAAGTCTAAGGACATAGAAATGATTGATATCATTATATTTCTTTTTGACCAACAACATATCCTTCTTTACTACCCCTTGCAGGCTATTTTAATGCTTGAAAGCTTATCTACCTTATATCCCTACACTTTAAGCAGCCATAACAGAATATATGTTGACTCTAAAGCAACTCTTGTCCCCTTTTACACCCTTGAAAATGAAATAAGCAAAGCATGCATTTGACAACCATAACTGATCTTCTTGTCATAGCTATAATTATCTTCCGGAATTTAATAAAATTTGATAGCCTCTTTGCTATTCTATTCAATTTGTCCTAACCTCTTTTGCCTCATGTATGCATTTGACTGTATCCCCTGCACAACAAGCCCATAAAGACAAAAACATAGAAAACAGGTATATATATATATTTAAATTGCCTCTTGACCGATAGTGTTACTGTATTTTGTCAGCCTCAATCTCTACCTTATATTCCTTTGCAGTCCCTACACTTTAAGCATACAAGATACAAGTATGGTCTCATACACTATTTAATATAGAAGGCAAACTACACAATAAGAACTTCACATAGTTTTAACTTATTTAAAATCCAAATATCTACTTAGGTAGTGACATTAAGTCACTACCCATTTTTACAATCCTGCTATAGCCCATATCCAATTCATTTCATCTTAAGCTATACCAGTAATCTTGAAAACCAAAGCAGAGCAAAATATTTTTATAATTTCCCCACAGGACCGGGGAGACTAAAAATTTATATTCCAGCTACTACTTTTGAATTCTAATATACTAGTATTCTAATTTATTTAATATGATTATGCCTTAATATTTCTCCGGTATATCAGCTTCCTCAAACTCTTGTAACCTCTTCATCAAGCTTTCTTTAGCTAAGTTGTCTGCTAAAATATTAGCTTCCCTATATATATGCATAACTTCTACTTTTATGTCAGTTAAAAGACTCTTGCATATAATCCCCATATCATTTTTTTTCTCATCTTCCATTTCTATGTTTCTATGTTTTAATGGGAATCCTGCTGATATCCATAAACATTCTTTTTTAATTTTTTCTATTATATGATTAGCATTCATTTTAATATTCTCGAACATACTTCTATTCCTGGCTTTCCACAAATTCTAGACTATAATGTGCGGGAAAATCTTTTAGCAAGTTACATACTTTATTCTTTGTGTAGCTTATCCTCCATCTCATTAATCTTTCCTGATGTCTTTTAACTTTTTGCTTACTTGTGCATCTCCCCCTAGATAATCCCAAACTTCCACCACTATTTTTCCTGTGGAAAATACATGATTTGTGCTTTCTATGCTAGTGTAACAACATTCACATATGGAAGCAAATTTAACCCCTTTCAACTGAATATTCAAGTCCACCGGAATAGCATTCGATAAGAGCTTCCACATAAATACATTAATTTATTGTGGGATCTCTTTCATCCAGGCTCCCTTAAAAACTTCTTGACTAAATATTTCTTTTCTTACTAATATTTTTGCGCTTTTAAGCGTGAACCTCCTCCTTGGATTTAGAGTCCATCTCCATTCATTATTGATTAGGCGTGCATTACTTTCAACTCTTTTTGTTTAAGCATCATGTTCCAACTTCTAGATGCTTTTTTAGCATTCTTACATGCTCTATTTACTAACCCATATCTAGCTTTCATATATCTCACCCACAAGCTATCATTTTGCTTGAGCCTCCACCAGTTCTTACATGCCTAGGCTTTGACAATATCATTTAATTTGTTCAAACCTAGACTCGCTTCCTCCTTCAAACAACAAATATCTTCCACTTTTTTCTAATGTAGCTTATTTTTTCCTGATTTTTAGCCCCATAAGAAGTTAGCTATTTCTTTTTCTAAGCTGTTCAAGATCTTCTTTGGTAGTTGTAAAGACATTAAGATATGTGCAATAGTTCCTTGAAAAACATGTTTGATTAATGTGATTCGACCGGCCATACTTAACATATTCTCCTTCCATCCCGCTATTTTACCTCTTAATTTATTCATTAAAATGTTAGATATTCTTCTTTCAGCCTGCCCTCGTATATAGGCCATCCAAAATACATTAACACCCCTTTAATCTGCTCAAAGCTTGTAATTCTTTTTGCTCTTTGAATTGTCCTTTTAGGTGTTTTCCATGAAACAACAAATTGGCATTTATTTTAATTATGTTGGTCTCATTTCTTTCCTCTACTATTTCAAATAGCTTCATCATATTCTTTAGGTGATGTGCTCCTATCATTTGTAAAAACATTAAATCAGCCACATAAGCTAGGCAACTTACATTCGGGAGTGTGACTAGGTTGTTTAAAGCTAATAATATTAATAATAAAGAGAGATAAAGGATCCCCCTGTCAAAGTTCTCTAATTGGCTTAAATTCTTCACTTGCCTCCCCATTAATTAAAATTTTAACCCATGCACTAGAGATGCATCTACACATTAGATCTATCCAGAATTCTGAGAATCTCATTTTCTTCATTGTGTAGCATAAAATATCCAATTCAACCCTATCAAATGCTTTAGACAAATCTAACTTCATAACCACATTATGGCCCCTAACTTTAGCTCATATTTCCTTCATCAATTCTACATTTAAATTAATGTTTTCCATTATTAGTCTATTTTTAACAAATCCTACATGTTCTACCAAAATGAGGGAGGGAAGTACATTATTTAGTCTATTCGGTAGGACTTTTGTCAACATTTTATACACCGAATTACATAGAATTATGGGTCTATAAACCTCACTTTTTTTGTGGATTATCCTTCTTGGGTATCAATACGATATATGAGCTGACCTATGATTTTGTGATTTTTACTATTACAAAAACCCATGCAATTATGGATGAATACTCTTTATTTATTATATTTCAGGTTCGTTGATAAAACCCATTATTCCATTCGTCTGGACCCATTGCACTGTATTTATTTCCACTAAACACTGTAGCTTTTAATAGGAGTCGTCCCTTTGTACTTCATTATCATTTTTGTTCTTCATTTACTCTTTTGTCTAGTTGTCGAATTAATGAGTCGTCTCTTTGTTGGCTGTAACCACAAAGATGTCTTTTAAAGTAATCTTCCAAAACATTTTTAACTCTCCCACCTCATCTATCCACTTGCCAATACCATTTTTGATACCTTTTATTTCTTGTATTTGATTTTTTAATTTTGTGATTGTGTTAAAAAACATAGTATTTCTACCTCCTTTCTTGAGTCACATTACTTAGGCCCTAGTTTCCAAAAATTTTCTTCTATGTGCTGCAATAATTTTAATTCCACATTTACTTTATTTAAATTAATTCTAGAAGATTCACCCTGATTATTCTCATGCTCTATTTCTAATATGCTGACTTTAGATTCAGCATCTTGGATGTTCTTATTTATATTTCCAAATCTCTCTCTATTCCACCAACTAAGTTCTATTTTTAACCTACGTAATTTTATAGCTAGTACCTGCATGAGTTTCTCATTTGTTGGCTCTTGCCATGATTTTTTTACTATTCCATCAAACTATTTATGCAAACCCCACATGTTTTGATATATAAAACTTTTATTCTTTCTCTCTCTAACTTAAAATCTTAGAAGAAGGGGGCTGTGATCTGAACATGTTCTGTTCAAATGTTTCCCACTCACCCTTCCACAGTAGTCCACCCATTTGATGTTATAGAGAACATGGTCAAGTCTAGACAAGATCGTTCCCCTATTTCTCCGGTTATTACACCATGTGAAGTTAGGACCCAAATACTCAGCCTCCATGAGGTTCGTATTATTGATTACCTCATTAAATTGAGCAAAAGTTGACAGGTCAAGCAACATTCCTAGTTTTTTTTTCCTTTGCGTTTCTAACTACTTTAAAGTTCCCTTCTATGATCCATGGAGTATTTCTATCAGCTATCTTTTTAATTTAACACCAGAGATCTTTCTTTTTTTCTTTCGAGTTACTGGCATATACCACTAATATAATTGAATCTGTATTTTTCTTTAGCTTAAAATTAATGATCTGATCTGCCTCTGAAATAATTTCTATATCAATTTTATTTTTCCATAACAACCATATCTTGCAATTATTATTAGAGAATGCATTTTTTAGACATAATTTCTTTTTATATGTTTCTAGAGAAATTTTAATAACCATAGGTTCTGCTATTATCATAATTCTAATATTATGGATTTTAATTACTTTTTTAATTGTATTTATCAACAGAGTATTTCCTACTCCTCTTATGTTCCAATAAAAACTTAGTACATTGTTAGGTCTAGCACGTGCTCTCGTTATGCATCTTGTTTCATAATAGATATTTAAATATTTTTTCTATTTCTTGAACTTTTGTTTACACTTGATTTAGGCTGGTCATTTTTACTTACTCATTTTAATTTACTTATTTGAAAACCCATCAAATTTAATTTTTCTATTGCATTGTCTCTACTATTCGGTAACCCTTCCCACTCTTTTTGAGTGATCTTTTTTGAATCATCACGTGTTAATGCAAAGTCTAAACTTTGCATTTCTTTATGCATGGCCATAATGGGCCAAATTTTAGCTTCGGTTCATTTCTCTGATAGGAGCTCATCTTCCACCCCATTAAAAGTATTATTTCTTTTTCTAAATCTATTTTTGTTGCTGTTTTTTTTGGCTCTCTCTTCCACAAACCCTTCCTCTCTGCCCTCTTCATCTCCTTAGCCCCTTCATCTAACCACTTTTTTATTTCTAGTATTTTCTTCCTGCCTTCATCTCTATCCCCCTCTTCATCCCCTCCCCCCAACTTTTCTGCCCTACTGCCTTCCTATCCCCCCTACTACCTAAACCCTTTTTCTGCCCCTCCTCTACTCTCACCTCTTCGTCCCTATCTACCCTATTATCACCCTGCCTTCTTCTTACCCATATTTTTCTCTTCTTTCTCAATTCTTCTCTGCCTAGCCCTCTCCTCCCTCCCTTTACAATACATTCCAAAACTGAATGGCCCAATTCTTTATAGTTTAAACAATATTGAGGTGAATATTCTACAATTATATCTTGTGAATACCCACTTCAATGCCCATTACCAACCCACACTCTATTCAGAATAGAAGTAGTAACATCCACCTCTACACACACCCTTGTCACGCTCATCCTTGTCATATAGGCCGTAGCTTCATCCATTATCCAAGGCTTACCCACACATCGAGCAATATGATATAAGGAGTGCTTACAGAATAGATGAAATGGGAGATGAGGGAGAGAAAACCAAACCAGGGCTTGCATGGATTCCTCCTTTGGATTGAATTCAGGTGTCCATTTGACAGCCTCATTAGATAGCCTGAGATAATCCACTGCATGTGTAGCCATAAACGAAGGAAGTCTTCTTCCTCATTGAGTTGAATCATTATATGTTTTACATCATACCACGCAATCCTTAGCGAGTCCCGAAGCTTCAAAGCTTCGAAAAATGCATATATATCGTTGAATTCGGGGCTCTTGTGAGAAAAGTTGCAGAGAAGTATAAGCTTAAATGGGGTAGTAAGCTTCTCGATATCCTCCATAAAGAAGCATACTGCTGGTGCCTCTCTTTCATACAAAAAACTAAGTTTACAATACCAGATTCATTAATAACCGAGAATAATGATTTTTTGTTAAATATCTTAGAGAGATTTTCCATAACTCAAGCTTGAGAGCTTCAACAATGGAGTTTCTCTTTCTGCGAAACCCTCTTTCTCAAGAATTGAGAGAGAAGCTTCTTCTCGTTTTTCTTTTTTTTCTTCTTATTCTTCTTATTCTTCTGATTCTTCTTATTCTTCTTTATACTTCTTTATTCTTTTTATTCTTCTTATTCTTTTTATTCTTTTTATTCTTCTTTTTCTTCTTATTCTTCTTATTCTTCTTATTCTTCTTATTCTTCTTATTCTTCTTATTCTTCTTATTCTTCTTATTCTTCTTATTCTTAATATTCTTCTTATTCCTCCTTTTCTTTTTATCTTTCTTATTATTATTCATATCTTTTTATTCTTCTTATTCTTTTTAATATTATTTTTATTTTTATTCTTCTAAGTCTTATAATTCATCCTATACTTCTTATTTTTATTATTCTTCTTTTTCTTTTTATTATTCTTATTATTCTTATTATTCTTATTATTCTTATTATTCTTATTATTCTTATTATTCTTATTCTTCTTATTCTTCTTATTCTTCTTATTCTTCTTATTCTTCTTATTCTTCTTATTCTTCTTATTCTTCTTATTCTTCTTATTCTTCTTATTCTTCTTATTCTTCTTATTCTTCTTATTCTTCTTATTCTTCTTATTCTTCTTATTCTTCTTATTCTTCTTATTCTTCTTATTCTTCTTATTCTTATTATTATTATTATTATTATTATTATTATTCTTTTTACTCTTTATATTCTTTTTATTCTTCTTTTTTTATTAATCTTCTTATTCTAAATATTCTTCTTGTTCTTAATATGATTTTTATTCCTCCTATTCTATTTATTCTTTTTATCTTTCTTTTTATTCATATTCTTATTATTCTTTATATTCTTCTTATTCTTCTTTATCTTTCTATTCTTATCAATCTTATTATTATTCTTATTCTTCTAAGTTTTATAATTCTTCTTATTCTTCTTATTTTTCTTATTTTTCTTAATCTTCTTATTCTTCATATTATTCTTACTCTTATTATTCTTCTTAATCTTCTTTATCTTCTTATTATTCTTATTATTCTTATTATTCTTATTCTTAATATTATTATTCTTATTATCATTCTTATTATTCTTATTATTCTTATCCTTTTTATTCTTATTTTTCTTCTTAGTCTTCTAATTTTTTTTATTTTTCTTATTCTTATATTTCTTCTTTATTTTGGAAAGTTTGTTTTATTAATAAAAAAGTCCTCTCTTTTTGCCAAGAAATACCATTTTTACATACTAGAGCTACACTTAATCCCTTTAAAATAAAATGAAACAATGCACATTATGCTTGGTGTGTATCTTCTTATTCTAACTTTTAATGAACCCCTCCACTTTTATTTTATGCTTAATCTGCTTTACTTGGAGTGTATCTTATCCTATTTAACTTTTATTTCTCTAACCCTTATGCTTTTATGCTTCCCACCTTTCTCATCTACTGCCACTTATTTACTATCATCCTGTCTTTAGTTAAAAAATTTGGCAGCCTCTTTGCTATTTTATTCAATTTCATTTTATCCTCCTCTACCTTATGTTGTAATGCATTTGACCACTACATCCCCTGCACTTCAAGCATACAAAGCCAATAACATAGTAATAATATATATCAATATATATATTGCCTCCTGACCAACAACACAGCCCTTCTTCACTACCCCTTCCAGACTATTTGCTACAGCAGGCACTACTACTAGATAAACTTTTGGCAGCCTCTTTGCTCTCTGCCTTGTGTTGTAATGACCACTACAGTCCCTGCACTTCAAGTAAAATATACATTGCTTCAAATTGTTTTAATTTATTTAAAACCCATTATCTACTTAGGCAGTGATAGTCTCTGCCCATAAATTTGCAGTCCTACCTTATGGCATTTTCTATATACTTCCATCTTAACCCATACCTGTATATCTGAAAAGCCAAAACAGAGAAAGTTATATTTTTATGATTTCCCCATAGAACCGGGGATATCAAGAATTTCATTCCAGCTAATGTTTTTGAATTCTAATATACAAGTATTCTAATCTGTCTAATGCAATTATGCCTTTATATTTCTATGGTAAATTAGCCCCCTCAAACTCTTGTAGCCCCTTCCTCATGCATTCCTTTGCTAGGTTATCTGCAAAAGCATTTGCTTCCCTATATATGCATTACTTCACCATTTAGGTTGGTTAAAAGACTCTTGATTGACTCTATTTGCTCATCGTACTGCCACATCTCTATATTATTTGTAGCCAGATTCACTAGTAGACTAAAATCCACCCGTGCTCATATATTTATATAAGATTATTCATTGCATATTTTAAGGCCTTTAAGTAAGGCTAAAATTTCTGCATGCAAGGCTGAAGATGCTTTTTCCCTCATTGTAAATACTTTTAGTACGTTACCTTGCTCATTTCTTATCACACCTCCTACCCCCTGCCACTCCCATATCCCTATTAAAGCTACCGTCTGTGTTTAGGGCAAACGTTCCCCATGGAGGTTTATTCCAACATACAGTTCTTACCTCAAGAATTTTTTCCCTAGTTGCATGTAAGCCCCATATCTTTCTTTTTTAATCTTCCATTTCATTGCTTCTAAGTTTTAAGGGGACCCCTACTGATATCCATGAACATTCTTTTTTAATATCTTCTATTATATGATTATCATTTATTTTAATATTCTCGAACCTACTTCTAATCCTGGGTTTCCACAAATTCTAGACTGTGATATGCGGAATGTAATCCCTTAGCCAGTTACATACTTTATTTTTTGTGTCTTATCCCCCATCTCATTACTATATCCTTGATATCTACTGACTTATTGCTTATTTGCACATCTCTTCCTAGATATTCTCAGACTTTCACCACTATTTTCTCTGTTGAAAACAAATGATTTGTGCTTTCTATGATAGTCTAATAGTATTCACACCTAGAAGCTAATTTAACCTCTTTCATTTGAATATTAGAGTCCACCAGAATGGCATTCGATAAAAGCTTCCACATAAATACATTAATTTTTTGTGGGATCTCTTTCACCCATGCTCCATTAAAAACTTCTTGACTAATTTTTTCTTTTCTTACTAATATTTTTGCACTTTTAAGTGGAAACATTCCCTGTGGATTTATAGTCCACTTGGATTTATATATTAATTAGATGTGCATTACTTTCAACTAAATGTTTTTGTTTAAGCATCACATTCCAAATTTTAGATGCTTTTTTAGCATTCTTGAATGCTTTATATCCTAACCCATATCTATCTTCATATATCTCACCTACAGGTTATCATTCTGCTTGAGCCTCTACCAGTTCTTACATGCCCAAGCTTTGGTCATATCACTTAATTTGTTCAAACCTAGACCCACTTCCTTCTTAAAACAACATGTCTTCCCATTTTTTCCAATGTAGCTTGTTTTTTCCTGATTTTTCAGCCCATAAAAAGTTTGTCATCTCCTTTTCTAAGCTACTCGAAACCTTCTTCGAAGGCTGTAAGGACATTAAGATATGTGCATTAGTTCCTTGTAAAACATGTTTGATTAATGTGATTCATCCGGCCATACTTAACATGCTCTCTTTCTATCCCACTATATTACCTCTTAGCTTAATCATTAAAAAGGTTAGATATTCTTTTATTAGCCTTCCCTCATAGATAGGGCATCCCAAATACATTAACACCCTTTTATTCTGTTCAAAGTTGTAATTCTTTTAACTCTTTGGACTATCCTTTCAAGTGCTTTTTTCGAAATCACAAATTGATATTTGTTTTTATTGAGCTGTTGTCTCATTTCTTCCTCTACTATATCAAATAGATTCATCATGTTCTTCACTACTGTGCTCCCAGCATTTGTGAAAATAATTAAATCATCTGCATATGCTAAGCAGCTCATAATTGTAGTTTGTCTAGGTTATTAAAGCTAATAATCTTACCCTCATTCATTTTCTTTTTAAAGTTGTTATTAGGAATTATATATATATATATATATATATATATATATATATATATATATATATATATATTATATATATAAATAATACTATGGATAAAGAGTCCCCTTGTCTAAGTCCTCTAACTAGCTATAATTCTTGGGTTACTTCCCTATTAATTAAAAATTTAACCAATGCACTAGAGATGCATCTACACATTAGATATATCCAGAATTCCAAGAAACCAATTTTCCTCATTGTATAGCATAAAATATCTCATTTAACTCCATCAAATGCTTTAGACAAATCTAATTTCATAATCACATTATAACCCCTAACTTTAGCACCTATTTCCTTCATTAATTCTGTAGTTAAAATAATGTTCTCCATCATTAATCTATTTTTAACAAATCCTACTTGTTCTGCCGATATGTTGGAGGGAATTACCCTATATCAGTCTATTCTGAAGGACTTTTTCCAGAATTTTATACACCAAATTACATAGACTTATAGGTCTATAATTCTCACTTTTTTGTGGGTTATCCTTCTTGGATATCAATATGATAAATGAGTTGACCCATGCTTTTGTGATTTCTGCTCCTGCATAAACCCAGGTGATTGTGGCCGTCAAGTCATTTTATATTATATTCTAGGTTTATTGATAAAACCCATTATTCCATCCATCTAGACCCGTTGTGCTGTCTTTATTTCCACTAAAGACTACAGCTTTTATCTCTTCTTCATCAAGGCACTCTTCCAATAGTTTGTTTTATTCTTTTGTTACTCTTTTTTATATTTGTCGAATTAAGGAGTCTTCCTTTGTTGACTGTAACAACAAAGATGGCTTTTAAAGTAGTCTTCCAAGATTTTTCTAATCTCTCCCTCCTCATCTATCCACTTGCCAGTATCATTTTTGATGCCTTTTATTTCTTGTCTTTGGTTTTTTAATTTTGCAATTGTATTAAAATACTTAGTATTTCTATACCATTCCTTTAGCCACTTTACTGTGGCCATTTGCTTCCAAAAAATTTCCAACATATGTAGCTTTAATTTTAATTCTACATTTGCTTATTTAAATTAACTCTAGAGAGTTCATCCTGATTATTCTCGTGCTCTATTTCTAATATGCTGACTTTTGATTCCGCATCCTGGATATTCTTGTTTATATTTCCAAATCTCTCTATATTTCACCAACTAAGTTCTAGTTTTAATCTGCTTAATTTTATAGCTAGGACCTGCATGTGATTCCCATTTGTTGGCGCTTGCCATGAGTCTCTTACTATTTCGTCAAAATCTTTATGCAAACCCCAGATGTTTTGATATTTAAAAATTTTATTATTTTATTCTCTAACTTTAAATTTTAGAAGATGGGGGCTATGATCTGAGTATGTTTTGCTTAAGTGTTTCACACTCATCCCTCCACAACAATCCACCCATTTGATGTTATAGAGAATGTGGTCAAGTCTAGACCAGATCGTTCCTCTATTTTTTCGGTTATTACACCATGTGAAGTTAAGACCCAAATACTTAGCCTCCATAAGGTTCGTATTTTTAATTGTCTTATTAAATTGGGCTATAGCTAACGGATCAGGCAGCTTTCCACCTTATTTTTCTTTAACATTTCTAATCACATTAAAATCCCCTCCTATGATCCATGGAGTATTTCTATCTACTATCTCTTTCATTTCACCCCATAGATCTTTTCTTTTTTCTTTCAAGTTGCTGGCATATACCACTGATATACTTGGAACTGAGTTTTTCCTTAGCTTAAAATTAATGATCTGTTCCACCTCTGAAATAATTTTTATATCAATTTTATTTTTCCATAACAACCATATCTTGCCATTAATATTTTTAAAATGCATTGTCTAGTCCTAATTTTTTTATACATTTCGTGAATCCGTACTAACCATAAGTTCAGCTATTATTACAATTCTAATATTATGAATTTTAATTAGTTTTTTAATTCTATTTCTCGATGGAGTATTTCCTATTCTTATGTTCTAATATAGATTATTATACATTATTAGGTCTAGCTTGTGCTCAAGTTATGCATCTTGATTCATAGTACATGTTTAAATATTTTTTCCTATTTCTTGAACATTGACTTACACTTGATTTATCCTGTTCAATTTTACTTACTAAATTCAATTTGCTTATTTGAAAACTCATCAATTTTAATTTTTCTATTGCACTATCTCTGTTTTTTGGGATCCCCTCTCACTCTTTTTGAATAATCATCTTTGAATCATCTTGTGCCAATGAAAAATCTAAACTTTGCATTTTTTTTGTGCATAGCCGTGATGAGCCAACTTTTAGCCTGAGTTCCTTCCTCTGATAAGAGGTCATATTTCTCCCCATTGAAGTTTGTTATTTCATTTTTCTAAATCTTACCAAAGCTATTTTTGTTAAATCTCTCTTCTCCAAACCTTTCCTCCCTTGCCTCTCCATCACATTAACCCCTTCAACTAGCCATTTTTTATTTCTAATATTTTCTTCCTACCCTCCACTTTATACCCATCTTCCTCCCATCCTCCGAACTCTTCAATTACTGCCCTACTACCTTCCTCTCCTCCCCTACTACTTCTTTCCTTGAAGCCATCTTTCTGTCCCTCCTCTACCCTAACCTCTTTTTCCCTATCCCCCTGCCTCCTTTTTATCGATATTTTCCCCCTCACCCTCATTTTTTTTCCTAAACCCCTTCTCCTTACCTTAACAATGCATTCCGAATCCAAATGACCCAATTTTTTATAGTTAAAACATTATTTAGGTGTATTTTTCACAATTATATCTTGCCAATATCCACTTTACTGCCCATTACCTACCCACACTCTATTTGGAATAGAAGTGGAAACATCAACCTCTACACACACCCTTGCCATGCTTTGCCTTGTCATATAGGCTGTAGCTTCATTAATTAGCCAAGGCTTACCCACACACCGAGCAATATGATATAAGGAGTGTTTATAGAATAGGTGAAATGGGAGGTGAGGGAGAGAAAACCAAACCAGGGCTTGCGAGGATTGCTCCTTTGGTATGAATTCGGGCATCCATTTGAACAATCTCATAGGTTAACCCGAGAAGCTCCACTGCCCGCATAGCCATAACCAGAGGAAGTCTTCTTCCTCAATGAATTGTATCATTATATGTTTTGCATTATACATTGCAATTCTTACCCAGTCCAAAAGCTTCTAAGTTTCGAAGAATGCATATATATCTTTGTTTTCGGAGCTCCCATGAGAGAATTTGCTGAGTAGAGTAAGCTTAAATGGTGTAGTGAGCTTCTTGATATTATACAATGAGAAATAGATTGTCAGTGCCCGATCCTTCACACAAAATATCGGGCATAGTATACCAGGTTCATTAATAAGGAAAGTAAAATATTTTTTATTGAATATCTTAAAGAGATTTCTCATAACTCAAACTTGAGAGCTTCAACAATGGAGTTTCTCTCTCTACGTGCCATATTTTATGTGTAAAGAATTGATAGTTCTCTCTCTAGAATTTTTGGTCTTATAATTCTTCTTATTTTTCTTATTTTTCTTATTTTTCTTATTTTTCTTATTTTTATTATATTTCTTATTTTTTTTCTAGCTATTTTTTTTATTTTTATTCTTTTATGTTCTTCAATTTCTTCTTATTCTTTTTATTTTTTATTATTCTTCTTATTCTTATTATAATTCATATACTTATTATTCTTCTAATTCTTCTTATACTTCTTATTCTTTTTTTTTCTTATTCTTCTTATTTTTGTTATAATTATTATTCTTTTTATTCTTCGTATTCTTCATATTCTTCTTATACTTATTATACTAGTTTTTCTTCTTATTCATTTTATTCTTTTTATTCTTCTTATTCTTTTAATTTTTTTATTAATTTAATTATTATAATTCTACTTATTCTTCTTATTCAACATAATGTTCTTATTTTTCTTATTCTTCTTATTCATCTTATTCTTCTTATTCTTCTTATTCTTTTTATTCTTTTTATTCTTCTTATTCTTATTATTCTTCTTATTCATATTATTCTTTTTAATCTTCTTATTCATGTTATTCTTTTTAATCTTCTTATTTTTCTTATTCTTCTTATTCTTGTTTTTCTGCTTATTATTCTTATTCTTATTATTCTTATTATTCTTCTTATTCTTATTATTCTTTTAATTTGTCTAATTCTTGTTATTCTTTTTATTCTTCGTATTCTTCTTTTTCATCTTATTCTTCTTTTCTTCGTATTCTTTTATTCATCTTATTCATCTTATTGCTTCATATACTTTTTATTCTTCTAATTCATCTTATTCTTCTTAATGTTCTTATCATTCTTTGTATTCTTCTTATTCTTCTTTATCTTATTATTCTTCTTATTCTTTTAAGACTTCTAATTATTCTTATATTACTTATTCTAAATATGCTTCTTTTTCTTATTAATATTTTTATTCTTCATATTGTAATTTTTCTTAATATTTTTGGTATTCTTCTTATTATTCTTATTCTTCTTATTCTTCTTAATCTTCTTATTATTCTAATTCTTCTTATTCTACTAAATATTATAATTCTTCTTATTCTTCTTATTCTTCTTATCCTTCTTATTCTTCTTTGTCTTTAAATTCTTCTTAATCTTCTTATTCTTGTTAATCTTCTTATTCCTCTTATTATTATTATTATTATTATTATTATTATTCTTATTATTCTTATTATTCTAATTATTCTTATTATTCTTATTATTCTCTCATTATTCTTATTAATCTTATTCTTATTATTCTTCTTGTTCTTCTTATTCTTATTATTCTTCTTATTATTCTTATTCTTATTTTTCTTATTATTAATCTTATATTCTTATTCTCATTATTCTTTTTATTGTTTATATTATTCTTAATCTTCTTATTCTTATTATTTTTCTTATTCTTTTTATTCTTCTTATTCTTTTTTTTCTTTTCATTTTCCTTATTCTTCTTATTCTTCGTATTATTTTTATTCTTCTTATTTATTTTATTCTTCGTATTCATTTTATTCTACATATTTATCTAATTTTTCTTTTCATCTTATTCTTATTAATCATTTTATTCTTCATATTCTTTTTATTCTTCTTTTTCATCTTATTCTTAATATTCTTCTTATTCTTCGTATTCTTCTAATTCTTATTATTCTATGTATTCTTATTATTTTTTAATTCTTCTTATTCTTATTTTTCTTCTTATTATTTTTATTCTTCTTATTCTTCTTATTCTTATAATCTTTTTATTCTACATATACTTCTATTCTTTTTATTCTTAATATTTTTATTATTATTCTTATTCTTCTTATTCTTCTTATTCCTTTTATTCTTCTTAATCTTCTAATTCTTCTTATTCTTTTTATTATTTTTATTATTTTTATTCTTTTTATTCTTTATATTCTTTTTATTCTTCTTATTCTTCTTATTCATATTATTCTTCAATTTCTTATTATTATTCGTATTATTCTTATTCTTCTTATTCTTGTTATTCTTCGTATTCTTCTTATTCTTCTTATTCTACTTATTCTTCTTATTCTTCTTATTCTTCTTATTCTACTTATTCTTCTTATTCTTCTTATTCTTCTTATTCTTCTTATTCTTCTTATTCTTCTTATTCTTCTTATTATTCTTATTCTTCTTATTCTTTTTATTCTTCTTATTCTTATTATTCGTATTGTTCTTATTATTCTTATTATTCTTTTTACTCTTCTTATTCTTCTTATTCTTCTTTTTTTCTTTTTCATCTTATTCTTCAATTTATTCTAATATTTCTTATTCTAAATATTTTTTTTATTAATACTCTTCTATTTCCTCATATTCTATGTATTCTTTTTATATTTATTTTTATTCATATTCTTATTATTCTTCATATTCTTCCAACTCTTCGTATTCTTCTTTTTCCAATTAATCTTACTATTATTATTATTATTATTATTATTCTTCTAATTATTTTAATTATTTTTATCCTTCATATTCTTCTTATTATTCTTACTTTTATTATTCTTCTTATTGTTCTTACTTTTATTATTTTTCTTATTTTTTTAATTTTCTTATTATTCTAATTCTTCATATTATTCTTATTCATAATAATAATAATATTATTATTATTGCATATAATACTAATAATAATTATTATTATTAGTATTCTCAGTATTCTTATTTTTGTTATTCAACTTATTCTTTTTATTGTTCTTATTATTATTTTTGTTCTATGTTTTCTAATTCTTCTTATTCTACTTATTCTTATAATTCTTCTTATTCTTTCTATTTTTATTTTCCTTTTTTTCTTATTTTCTTCTTATTCTTCTTATTCTTCTTATTCTTCTTATTCTTTTATTATTCGTCTTTCTGGCGAATTCTTCTTATTCTTTTATTTTATTTATTCTGCATATTCTTTCTATTCTTATTATTCTTATTATTCTTATTATTCTTATTATTCTTCTTATACTTCCTTATTGTTCTAACTCTTCTTATTCTTTAATCTTCTTATTCTCTTAATTTTCTTATATTCTTATTATTCTTATTCATTTTTTTTTTATTTTATTCAAATTCTTCAATTTTCTTATTCTTCTTATTCTATATATTCTATATATTCTTATTATTCTTCTTATTTTTATTATTTTCTTATTCTTCTTATTCTTCTTATTCTTATTATATTATTATTCTTATTATTCTTCTTATTCTATATATTCTTCTTATTCTTCTTATTTTTATTATTCTTCTTATTCTTAATATTCTACTCTCTCTTCTTATTATTTTTATTATTTTTATTATTCTCAGTCTTCTAATTATTCTAATTTTTATAATTCTTCTTATTCTTCTTATTTTTCTCATTTTTCACATTTTTCTTATTCTTCTTATTCTTCTTATTCTATATATTCTTTTTATTCTTCTTATTTTTCTTATTCTTGTTATTTTTGTTATTCTTCTTATTCTTCTTATTTTTCTTATTCTTAATATTTTTCTTATTCTTCTTATTCTTAATATTCTAATTATTTTTTTATTCTTCGTATTCTTCTTATTCTTATTATTTTTCTAAATCTTCTTAGTGTTGTTATTATCTTTTTTCTTTTTTTTCTTCTTATTCTTTTTATTCTTTCTATTTTTGGTTTTATTCTTATTATTCCTATTCTAATTAATTCTTCTTATTCTTTTATTATTATTCTTCTTCTATTTAACTAATTCTTCATAATCATCTTTTTATTTTTATTATTCTTATTCTTATTCTTTTCATTCATCTTATTATTTTTATACTTCTTATTCTTTTTTTTCTTCTTATATTTCTTATTTTTTTATTCTTTTCATCATCTTATTCTTCTTATTCTTTTTATTGTTCTTATTCTTCTCATTCTTCTCAATCTTCTTAATGTTCTTATTCTTATAATTCTTATAATTCTTCTTATTCTTTTTTTTTTCTTATTCTTATTATCTACTTATTCTTCTTATTCTTCTTATTCTTATTTTCCTTATTTTTCTTTCTTTTCTTCTTATTATTTTTATTATTCTTATTCTTTTTATATCTTATTCTTCATTTTCTTCTTATTCATCTTATTCTTGTTATTCTTATTATTCATTTTATTCTTCTTATTTTTTATTCTTCTTATTCTTATTGTTCTTTTTGTTCTTCTTGTTCTTCTTGTTCATCTTAATTTTATTATTATTCTTATTTTTCTAATTCTTATTATTCTTATTATTTTTTAATTCTTTTTATTCTTTTTATTCTTTTTATTCTTCTTATACTTAATATTCTTCTTATTATTCCTATTCTTCCTATTCTCCTTATTCTTACTATTCTTCTTATTCTTTTTTTTTTTTCTTATTTTTTTAATATTATTTTTATTCCTCATTTTCTATTTATCTTATTATTATTATTTATATTCTTTTTATTCATCTTATTCTTCTTATTCTTCTAATTTTTCTTATTCCTTTTAATCTTATTATTATTATTATTCATCTAAGTATTATAATTCATCTTATACTTTTTATTCTTATTATTCTTCTTATTCTTCTTATTCTTCTTATTCTTCTTATTCTTCTTATTCTTCTAATTCTTCTTATTCTTCTATTTCTTCTTATTCTTCATATTAATCTTATTCTTTGTATTCTTCTTATTCCTCTTATTCATCATCTTCTTCTTATTCATTTTATTCTTCTTATTTTTTTATTCTTCTTATTATTATTGTTCTTTTTGTTCTTATTGTTCTTCTTAATTTTCTTATTATTCTTATTTTCCTTATTCTTATTATTCTATATATTCTTATTTTTTTTAATTCTTTTTTTTTCTTTTTATTCTTCTTATACTTATTATTCATCTTTTTCTTCCTATTCTTCCTATTCTTCTTATACTTTTTTTTCTTATTTTTCTTAATATTATTTTTATTCCTCATTTTCTTTTTATCATTTTATTATTCTTTATTATTCATTTAATTCTTCTTATTCTTCTAATTTTTTTATTCTTTTTAATCTTATAATTATTCTTATTCTCTAAGTATTATAATTCATCTTATACTTTTTGTTCTTTTTATTTTTCTAATTCTTCTTATTTTTCTTATTCTTCTTATTCTTCTTATTTTTGGTATTCTTCTTATTAATCTTATTCTTCATATTCTTCTTATTCTTCGTATTCGTCTTATTCTTCTTATTCGACTTATTCTTCCTTATTTTTTATTCTTCTTATTCTTATTGTTCTTTTATTCTTCTTGTTCTTCTTAATTTTCTTAATTATTCTTATTATTCTAATTCTTATTATTCTATATATTCTTATTATTTTTTAATTCTTTTTTTTCTTTTATTCTTCTTATACATATTATTCTTCTTTTCTTCATATTCTTCCTATTTTTCTTATTCTTTTTTTTTTAGTTTTCTTTATATTTATATTATTCCTCATTTTCCTTTTATCTTTTTATTATTCTTTATATTCTTTTTATTCTTCTTATTCTTCTAATTTTCTTATTCTTTTTATCTTATTAGTATTCGTATTCATCTAAGTATATAATTCATATTATACTTTTTATTCTTCTTATTCTTCTTATTTCTTATTCTTCTTATTCTTCTTATTCTTCTATTATTCTTCTTATTCTTAGTATTCTTCATTATTCTTCTTATTCTTCCTTATTAATTCTTATTCCTGGTATTCTTCTTAATCTATCTTATTCTTCGTATTCGTTCGTAAATTCTTCTTATTCTTCTTATTCGTCTTACTTTCTTTCCTATATTTCTTATTCATTTATTCTTCTTATTTTTTTATATTCTTCTTATTCTTATTGTTCTTTTTGTTCTTATTGGCTTCTTCTTCTTCTTCTTCTAATTTCTTATTATTCATAGTTTTCTAATTTTTATTATTCTATATATTCTTATTATTTTTTAATTATTTTTTTCTTTTCTTCTTCTTATACTTATATTCTTCTTTTCTTCCTATTCTTCCTATGCTTCTTTATTCTTTTTTTCCCTTATTTTTTTAAATATTATTTTTATTTCCTCATTTACTTTTAGCTTTTTATTATTTCTTATATGCTTTTATTCTTCATATTCTCTATTATTCTTCTAATTTTCTTATTCTTTTTAATATTATTATTATTCTTATTCATCTAAGTATTATAATTCATCTTATACTTTTTATTCTTATTTTTCTTTTTATTCTTCTTATTCTTCTTATTCTGCTTATTCTACCTATTCTTCTTATTCTTTTTATTCTTCTTATTCTTCTTATTCTTCTTATTAATCTTATTCTTCGTATTGTTTTTAATCTTATTCTTCTTCTTATTTTTCTTATTCTACTTATTTTTCTTATTCTTCTTATTAATATTATTATTATTATTTTTTTATTCTTCTTATTCTTATTGTTCTTTTTGTTCTTCTTGTTCTTCTTGTTCTTCTTAATTTTCTTATTATTCTTATTTTTCTAATTCTTATTATTCTATATTGTCTTATTATTTTTTAATTCTTTTTTTTCTTTTTATTCTTCTTATACTTATTGTTCTTCTTTTTATTCTTATTCTTTCTATTCTTCTTATTCTTTTTTTTTCTTATTTTTTTAATATTATTTTTATTCCTCATTTTCTTTTTATCTTTTTATAATTCTTTATATTCTTTTTATTATTCTTATCCTTCTAATTTTTCTTATTCTTTTTAATCTTATTATTATTCTTATTCATCTATGTATTATAATTCATCTTATACTTTTTATTCTTATTATTCTTCTTATTCTTATTATTATTCTTATTCTTCTTATTCTTCTTATTCTTATTATTCTTCTTATTCATCTTATTCTTCTTATTAATCTTATTCTTCGTATTCTTCTTAATCTTTTTATTCTTCTTATTCTTCTTATTCTACATATTCTTCTTATTCTTCTTATTCATTTTATTATTCTTATTTTTTTATTCTTATTATTCTTATTGTTATTTTTGTTCTTCTTGTTCTTCTTAATTTTCTTATTATTCTTATTTTTGTAATTCATATTATTATTTATATTCTTATTATTTATTAATTTTTTTTTTATTTTTATTCTTCTTATAATTATTATTCTTCTTTTTCTTCTTATTCTTCCTATTCTTATTATTCTTTTTTTTTTCTTATTTTTTTAATATTATTTTTATACAAAATTTTCTTTTTATCTTTTTATTATTCTTTATATTCTTTTTATCCTTCTAATTTTTCATATTCTTTTTAATCTTATTATTATTCTTATTCATCTAAGTATTATAATTCATCTTATAATTTTTATTCTTATTATTCTTCTTATTCTTCTTATTCTTCTTATTCTTCTTATTCTTCTTATTCTTCTTATTCTTCTTATTCTTCTTATTCTTCTATTTCTTCTTATTCTTCATATTAATCTTATTCTTTGTATTCTTCTTATTCTTCTTATTCATCTTCTTTTTCTTATTCATTTTATTCTTCTTATTTTTTTATTCTTCTTATTCTTATTGTTCTTTTTGTTCTTATTGTTCTTCTTAATTTTCTTATTATTCTTATTTTTCTTATTCTTATTATTCTATATATTCTTATTATTTTTTAATTCTTTTTTTTCTTTTTATTCTTCTTATACTTATTATTCTTCTTTTTCTTCCTATTCTTCCTATTCTTCTTATTCTTTTTTTCTTATTTTTCTTATTATTATTTTTATTCCTCATTTTCTTTTTATCATTTTATTATTCTTTATTATTCATTTAATTCTTCTTATTCTTCTTATTCTTCTAATTTTTTTATTCTTTTTAATCTTATAATTATTCTTATTCTCTAAGTATTATAATTCATCTTATACTTTTTGTTCTTTTTATTTTTGTAATTCTTATTATTTTTCTTATTCTTCTTATTCTTCTTATTCTTCTTATTCTTGGTATTCTTCTTATTAATCTTATTCTTCGTATTCTTCTTAATCTACTTATTCTTCTTATTCTTCTTATTCTACTTATTCTTCTTATTTTTTTATTCTTCTTATTCTTATCGTTCTTTTTATTCTTCTTGTTCTTCTTAATTTTCTTATTATTCTTATTATTCTAATTCTTATTATTCTATATATTCTTATTATTTTTTAATTCTTTTTTTTATTCTTCTTATACATATTATTCTTCTTTTTCTTCATATTCTTCCTATTCTTCTTATTCTTTTTTTTTATTTTTCTTTATATTATATTTATTCCTCTTTTTTTTTTATCTTTTTATTATTCTTTATATTCTTTTTATTCTTCTTATTCTTCTAATTTTTCTTATTCTTTTTAATATTATTATTATTATTCATCTAAGTATTATAATTCATATTATACTTTTTATTCTTCTTATTTTCTTATTCTTCTTATTCTTCTTATTCTTCTTATTCTTCTTATTCTTCTTATTCTTCTTATTCTTCGTATTCTTCTTATTCTTCTTATTCTTCTTATTCTTCTTATTCTTCTTATTCTTCTTATTATTCTTATTCTTCTTATTCTTCTTATTCTTCTTATTCTTCTTATTATTCTTATTCTTCTTATTCTTCTTATTCTTCTTATTCTTCTTATTCTTCTTATTCTTCTTATTCTTCTTATTCTTCTTATTAATCTTATTCTTCGTATTCTACTTAATCTTCTTATTCTACTTATTCTTCTTATTCTTTTAATTCTTCTAATTCCTCTTATACTTCTATAATTTTTATTATTCTTTTTCTTTTTATTTTTTCTTACTCTTCTTATTTTTCTTAATCTTCTAAATCTTCTAATTCTACATATTCAAATTATTCTTCTTAATTCTTATTCTTCTTCTTACTCTTCTTAGCTTCTTATCTTTTTATTCTTCTTATTCTTCAGATTCTTCATTTTCTTCTTATTCTCCTTATTATTTTGTTCTTCTAATTTCTTAATATTTTTATTCTTATTATTCTTATTATTCTTCTAATTCTTCTATTTCTTTTTATTTTCTTCTTATTCTTTTTATTCTTCTTATTCTTCTTATTCTTCTTATCCTTCTTATTCTTCTTATTCTTCATTTTCTTCATTTTCTCTTTTTTTTCTTTCTTCGCAATTTCTGCATTTTCGTCTATGTGTTTTTTTCTTTCTCTGTTCTCTTCTTTTTCTCTCCCTTTTCCTTTTTTTTTCATGTTTCTTTTTCTATTTTTTCCTTTTCTTTTTTTCTCTTTTTCTTTTATTTCTTCTTTTCTTCTTTCTTTCTTTTTCTTATTTTCTTATTTTTCTTATTTTTTCTTATTTTTTCTTATTTTCTTATTTTTCTTATTTTTTCTTCTTTTTCTTCTTCTTTCTTTTTCTTTTCTTTTTCTTCTTTAATTCTTTTTCTTCTTTTCTTCTTTTTCTTCTTTTTCTTCTTTTTCTTCTATTTCTTCTATTTCTTCTATTTCTTCTTTTTCTTCTTTTAATTCTTTTTTTTTCTTCTTTTTCTTCTTTTTCTTCTTTTTCTTCTTTTCTCTTTAATTCTTTTTCTTCTTTTTCTTCTTTTAATTCTTTTTCTTCATTTTCTTCTTTTTCATTCTTTTTCATTCTTTTTCATTCTTTTCTTCTTTTTCTTCTATTTCTTTATTTTCTTCCTTTTCTACCTTTTCTTCTTTTTCTTCTTTGTCTTCTTTTTCTTATTTTTCTTATTTTTCTTATTTTTCTTATTTTTCTTAATTTTCTTATTTTTCTTATTTTTCTTTCCTTCTTATTCTTCTAATTCTTCTTATTCTTCTTATTCTTCTTCTTATTCTTATTCTTATTATTCTTCTTATTCTTCTTATTCTTCTTATTCTTCTTTTTCTTCTTTTTCTTCTTTTCTTCTTATTCTTCTTATTCTTTCTATTCTTCATATTCTTATTATTCTACTTATTCAAATTATTTTACTTATTCTTCTTATTCTACTTTTTCTTCTTATTCTTCTTATTCTTCTGATTCTTCTGATTCTTCTGATTCTTCTTATTCTCTGATTCTCTTCCTATTCTTCTGATTCTTCCTATTCTTCTGATTCTTCTGATTATTCTTATTATTCTTGTTCTTCTTTGTCATCTTATTCTACTTATTCTTCCTTATTCTTCATTATCTTATTTTTCTTCTTTTTCTTCTTATTCTTCTTTTTTTTAAAGTTTGTTTTTTATTAATTATAACCCTCTCTTTTGGCGGAGGAATACCTTTTTTAACAAGTTACTTCTACCCTTTACCCTCTTACATCCATGCCCCGTTTCTAGTGACTATTTTAATATTCTATCTAGCATTTTCTTAAATTACAATGAGAAGTCTTAATGGGTACTCATTTGTGGTCTTCTATCTCTATCTCCTGGTACACCTTGATGCATTTTCTTCCTTTCATCTTGTCCATCTACTCTATGAGGTATTTCCATATTCCCTGCAAGACCAATAACAGAAATATGTCCATTTTTCAAATTACCTTTGTTCCGCGATGTCCCAATTTTATCAGCCCTTGATGCTGCCTTCTCGCCATCCTTACACTTCTCCTTCTTTGTTGCTGAAATCTTTATGCTCCCATCTTGAGTATCTTATCAATTCCCTTTGCCGCATCTTGAACCTTGTCAATCTTTTATAATAGACACTTACCTATCCTAAAGCTTTTTATTTAAAATAACACATATCTTATATAATTACGTGAAACTTAAACCTCTAATAACACAAGGTTAAACCAGAATTTATATAACACTTGACTCGGTAAGCTGATACGGATTCTATAAACTTTAGGATATTTCGCTTCAGAAAGGGCATGAAATGATTGACCGGTTAGAGCTTTCCTGCAAGTAAAAGTAACAACACAAAACCACAAAATTCCAGCACTTACCTTTACTTCTTTTGTCTTTTAGACTAGCTTTGCAAGGATAGAAATTTCCCTACAGAGTTAGTTGGTTTTAATTTTTTATCCTACCTTCCTAGGCTATTTTAATTATTCTAATATAAGGAAATGTCATTTTGTCTAAGCATGTTATTCCCTTTAATTTATGTGGCATGGATTCCATGTCATATTCTATCTCTCCTCTAGTTGGGCCTATTCTAGATAGGCTATCCGCTAGATTATTAGCCTCCCTATATATATGTGTAATTGAGGCCTTCAGTTCATCTAAGAGGCTGAAAATTACTTCTAAATCCTCTCATACCTCCATAAAATTTTCTTTTTAAC
>JAREIK010018201.1:0-24759 GCA_029783825.1 Sapria himalayana
ATAAACAAATAAATAAATAGACAAACAGACACACAGATAGATAATAATTTGTATAGATAGATAGATAGATAAATATATAGATAGTTAGACAGTTAGACAGACAAACATATAGATTGATTAATAGATAGATAGTTACATCATCGATAGATTAACACAGAGACATATATACAAATAGATAGAGAGATTGATAGATAGTCACACAAATTGATAATATAGTTAGATAGATATATTTGTAGATAGCCATATAGATAGATAGACGATTGGCATATATACTTTATATATTATATATAGAAAAATAGAAGTCAATTATTAAAGAGAGATAGATAGATAGTCATATAGAGAGATAAACATATAGATAGATAGCCTGCTAAAAAGATTGGTATTATATATGATATATATATACACACCACGCACAAATAGACTAGATAAAAAATAGATAGTTAATATATTTTGATAGATAGTAAGATAACTAGAAGATAAATATGTAGATAGATTGATAAATATATAATAGATAGATAAATCGATAGATAGATAGATTGACATATATAATGATATACATATAGATAGTTAGATAGATTGACAATTAGACAAATAAATATAAAGACAGATTGATTATAAATAGTTAGTTAATTAGATAGATTAAAACATAAACAAATAGATATATTGACTGATTAACAAATTGATAGATAAACAAATAGAGAAATAGAAAGTTATACATATAGATAGATAGAAATATAGATGGATAGTCAAATTTAAAGAAAGATATAAATTTAGATAAATAGATAGATAGACAAATAGATAGATACACACATTAACAAATATATAGATAGTCAGCTAGATAGATAGATAGACTAAAAGACTGAATTAAAATAGATAGTTAGATAGAGAGATAGAGAAAGAGATAGACAGATAAATAAATATATAGTTAGAAAATTAGATAGAAAGTCATATAATTATATAGATAGATAGACATTATCTATCTATCTATATATCTATTTGTCTATATTTTTATTATTTATCTATCTATCAATATATGTATCTGTCTATGTTTCGATCTTTCTATATGTCTATCTATCTTTCAGTCTATTTGTTTTATCTATGTGTGGTGTGTGTGTTAGTCTATTAGTCTATCTATTTGTCTATCTCTGATATTTATCTATCTATTTATCTATCAATCTATCTATTTATCATTCTATCTATCTGTCTATCTCCTATCTATATATTATTTGTGTATATCCATTATCTTTCTATCTTTCTCTCTATCTATCTATCTATTATCTATCTATCTATCTATCTATTTGTCCATCTATTTGTCTTTCTTTTTGTCAAAATATCTATCTATCTAACTATATGTCTTTCTATTTGTTATATATCTATCTATCTATTTGTATATCTATATGTCTATCTACCTATCTATCTATCAGTCTATCTATATGTCTATTCATGTATTTATATTCGTTTATTGATATGTCTAACTATCTATCTATCTATAAATCCTTTTGTCTATCTATCTGTCAAGCTAACTTTCTATCTATCTATTTATCTATCTATGTATCAATAAATCTATCTATATGTCTATCAATCTATTTATCAATATAATTATCAATATGTCTATAAATATATCTATCGATCTAACTATCTATGTATCTTATTTGTCTTTTTATCTATCTGTATATCTATCTATCTATCTATCTACTTATATATATGTCTATCTATACATCTATGTGGTTATCAACCTATCTATCTATCTTTTTCTTTCTTTCTATCTAACTATCTATGGATCAAACTATCTATATATGTGTCTATCTATCAATCATACTAACTTTCTATCTATCTATCTAATTGTAAATCTATCTGTCTATCGATCTATCTAACTATCTGTTAATCAATCTATCTATCTGTATATCTAACTATCTATCTACCTATCTATCTATCTTCATCTTTATCTATCTATCTATTTATCAATGGATCTATCTATCTTTCTATGGATCTATTTATATATCTATCTATTTATCTGTTCTTTGATCTCTCTATCAATCTATCTATCTATATGTCTATCTATCTAACTATCTACCTATCTATTTATATGTCTATCGCTTGATCTATCAATATATATATATATATATATATATATATATATATATTTGTCTATATATATGTATATATATCTATTTATCTATCTGTTTATCTATCTCTCCTTATATATCTATCTATCTATCTCTCAGTCTATGTGCCTTTCTATTTGTATATTTATTTTTCAATATATCTGTTTATCTATCTATATATATGTCTATATGTAAGTTTATCTATCTATCTACCTCTATATTTGTTTATATAAATAAATAAATAAAAATAAATAAATAAATAAATATATATATATATATATATATATCAATCTCTTTATTTATCTATCTATCTATCTATTTTTTTATGCATCTATCTATTTATCTTTCTATCTATCTATTTATCTATAAATCTCTCTATCTATTATCTGTATAGTCTATCTATAAGTCTATCTATTTCTAACTATATTACTCATGATCTATCTATCTATCTGTATGTCTATCTTTTAGTCTATCTATATTTCTATTTTTTTGCCTATCAATTTATGTATCTATATGTCTATTTATCTATCTATCTTTCGATCGATCTATCTAGCTATCTATTTGTCTGTCTATCTATTTATATATCTGTCTATCTATCTATATATTTGTATATCTATCTGTTGATCTATCTATCTATTGATTTATCAATCAATCTATATACCTCTACATCTATTTAATTATCTATCTAACTATCGATCTTTCTATCTTTTGTCTATCTAACTTTTTATATATTTCGCTATCTATCTATATATCTATTTTTCTATCTATCTATCTATCAATTTATATTTCCATCTATAAATATGTTTATTTATCTGTCTATCAATATGTCTATCAATCTCTCTATTAATCAGTTTTTTAATGTGTTTAACAATCTCTTTATTAATCAATCTATTAATCTATTTGTCAATCTATCTATCTGTCTATCTATTTGTCTATTTATCTATCTATTTGTCAAAATATCTATATATCTATCTATCTATTAATCAATCTCTTAATCTATCTATCAATCTGTATATCTATCTGTCTATCTATCTAACCACCTATCTATATATTTATCATCCAATCTATTTGACTAACTATCTATGTATTTGTCTATCTATTTTTCTATATATTTCTCAATCTATATATCTATTGATTTGTCAATATATGTATGTCTATCTAATTGTCTATTTGTCTATCTATCTATTTGTCTATGTATCTATCCATCTGTATGTCTGTCTACCTATCTATCTATATGTTTATCTATCAGCCTATCTATTTGTATATATATATGTCAATCTATATGTCTATCTATCTATCTATCTTAATGCCAATATATTTATCTGTCTATCAATCTATCTATCAATATGTTTATCTATCTTTATATATATTTGTCTATCTATTTTTCTAAATATCTATCTGTCTATCTGTCTATCAATATGTCTATCTATCAATCTATCTATCTAATTGTCTATCTATCAGTTCATCTCTATGTCTATCTATCAATTTATCAATCTATCTATTGTTTAACTATATATCTATCTATCTGACTATCTATCAATCCATCAATTTATTATTCTATCTATCCATCTATCTTTGCATCAATCTGTTTGACTATTTATATAATTATCTAACCATCTAATTATCCATCTTTCAATCCATCCATCTATCTATCTATCTATATATATATTTAACTATATAGTTTCTATTTATTTTTTTATCTGTCTTTATATTTGACTCTCTATCTATCTTTTTATCTAAGTATGTTTTTATCAGTCTATCTTCTTGTTTATCTAGCGGTCTATCTATCTATCTATTTGTCTATATATATCTATCTATCTATCTATCTATTTGACTTTATATATATCTATCTTTCTATCTGTATATATATATATATATATATATTTTTATCAATCTGTCTATCTATTTATTTATCTACCTGCCTATCTTTGTATCTACCTATCTATCTATTTATTTATCTATCTGTATGTCTATTAGACTATATATATATCTTTCTTTCTATCTATATATCTATCTATACAAGTAACTATTTATCTTTATAGCTGTCTAGCTATTTATCTATATATCTATCTAATTATCTATCTAATTGTCTATCTATCTATCTATCTATCTATCTGCCTGTCTGTCTATATATCTTTCTATCTATCTGTTTATCTATTTTTCTATCTATTTTTCTATCTATCTGTCTATCTATTTGTCTATCTTTCTGTCTACCTATTTATCTTAAAATCTTTCTATCTTTCTATCTATTTATTTGTCTACATATTTATCTATCTATCTATCTATTTATAAATCTATCTATTTATCTATCTATCATTCATTTTGTCTTTTTATCTATCTGTCTATCTATCTATGTATATATCTATATATCAATCTCTCTAATAATCAATCTTTTTATATTTCTATCTATCTATATATTTATCTAACAATCTATCCATATTTCTATTTGTCTTTATATCTATCTACATATCTTTATTTATATATTTACTATTTATCTTTCTTTTTATCTATTTATATGTCTATATTTTTGTCTATATATATATATATATATATATATATATCTATCTATCTATTTATCTATCTCTCTTTCTATCTACCCATTTATCTATCAGTCTATCTATAAGTATATTTATCCGTCTATCTATCCATATATCAATTTGTTTATTTATCCATTTATACATCCATCTATCTATCCATCTATATATACGTCTATTTAATTATTCATATATCTATCTGTCTATCAATCCATATTTCTATCTATCAATCAATACATCTATCTATCAATCTATCCATCCTTCTATTCACCTATATATCCATATATCCATCCATCTATCTATCCTTATATCTATCTGTCTGTCTGGTCTATGTAGACATCTATCTATTCATTTATCTTTTTATCAATTTATCTATCTATCTATCTACCTATCCTTCTATCTATCAAAATTAATTCATATATCTATATGACTATCTATACATCTATCTAACATCTATCTATATGACTATCTATCAATCTATCTATACATCTTTTTATCACTCTTTCTATCCATCTATCATTCAATCTATATATCCATTTATCTATCGATCTATCTATATGCCTATCTATATGTCTTTATATCTATGTTTCTAACTATCTATATATTTGTATGTATATCTATCTATCTTTCTTTCTTTTTATCAGACGTTCTATTTGTTTATCTATCTATCTGTCTATATGCGTGTCTCTATGTCTATCTATCTATCTATATGTCTATTTATTTATCTGTTTAACTATTTATATATAATTTTTTTTATCTATCTATCTATATACATGTCTATTTATCATTCTATAATTTTTGTATATTTACCTATCTTTCTATCTATTTGTCTGTATATTTAGATATATGTCTATCTATATTTCTATCTATTTATCTATCTATATGTTTGTCTATATTTCTATCTATATGTCTGTCAATCAATCAATCAATCTCTCTCTCTCTCTATTTATCTGTCTGTCAATCAATCAATCTGTCTGTCTATATATCTATCTATCTATTTGTAATTTTATTAGTCTTTATCTCTATTTGTCTATTTTTCTATCTTTCTATCTATTTATTTATCTAACTAATTTTCTATCTATCTATCTATCTATCAAACTAGTTATTTGTCTGGCTATCTATCTATACATGTATATGTCTATCTATCTAACTATCAGCATATTTATCTGTTTGTCTATATGTTTGTCAATCTGTATGTCTATGTGTCTATGTGTATGTCTAACTATCTATATATATGTCTATCTATTTGTCTATATATTTTTTTCTATCTGTCTATCTTTTTATATGTCTATTTGTCTACATTTGATCTGCGATATGTATGTATCTCTACCTATCTAACTATCTATATATCTATATATTTATCTATTAATCTACATGTCTATCTATCTTTGTATCTATCTAACTGTCAATTTATATGTTTATCTTTCTATCTATCTACCTGTCAATCTATATGTTTATCTTTCAAACTATCTGTCTATCAATCAATCTATCTGTCTGTCAATCTATTTGTTTAATTATCTATCTTTCTATGTGTCTATTTAAATTAAAGTCTATCTATCTAACTATCTACCTATCTATCTATCAATCAATCTATCTATCTACTTATATCTCTATCTATTTATCTATTTGTATACTTAATTTTCTATCTATATGTCTATCTATCTTTCTAATTATATAACCATCTAATTATCTATCTATCCATCTATCTATCCATCTATCTATCCATTTATCTATCTGCCTATCTATCCAACATTCTATTCATCTATCTATCTTTCTATCTATCTATCGATCTATCTGTCTGTATATCTATCTGTCTATCTTACTATCTATCTCTCTATATGACTATCTATCTATAGTCTATATATATAACTATCTATATATATTTATATCTATCTATCAGTTTATCTAGCAATCTATCTATCTATCTATCTTTCAATCAATCAATCAATTAATCTATCTGTCTATCCGTCTATCATTCTATTTGTATATGTGTTTGTATATCTTTATATATATCTATATTTCTATCTTTATGTATATCTATCTGTCTATTTTTTTGTCTATTTATCTCTCTAATTATCAATCTATTAGTTTATATAACTATCTATCAATCTAACAGTGTGTCTATTTATGTGTCTATCTAATTGTTTATCGATATATCTATATGTCTATCTATATGTTAATCCAACTATTAGTATATCTATATGTCTATCTTTATGTATATCTATTTGTCTATTTATTTGTCTATTTATCTCTCTAATTGTTGATTTATTAGTCTATCTAACTATATATCAATCTAACTGTGTATTTATTTATGTGGATATCTATTTGTCTGTCTATCTGTCTATCAATCTCTTTATTTATCTATCTATCGTTATTATATATATATATATATATATATATATATATATATATATTTATCATTTGATATATCCATCTTTTTATCTATCTCTTTATATATCTTCCTATCTTTCTCTATATCTATCTGTGTATCTATATGTCTATCTATCTATCCATATATATGTCTATCTATATATCTATATGTTTATATATCTATTTGTCTATCTATCTATCTAGCTATCTATATTTATATCTATATATCTATTTATTATATATCTGTATATATATCTCTATATCAATTTGTTTATCTAACTATCTATATGTATGTTTGTTTATTTATCAAGTCTATCGATCTAATTATCCATCTGTCTTTAGATCAATCTATATATCTATCTATTTTTCAATCTATCTATCTATCTGTTTATCTATCTATCTATTTATCTATCTATCCATCTAATTATCTATCTAACTATTTGTCAATCTCTTTGTCTATATATCTATCTATCTATCTCTCTATTTGTCTATTTATCTATTTTTCTATCTATATATCTATTTGTTGATCTATCAGTCGATTTATTAATCTATTTATATTTTTATCTATCAATCTATCTATCTTTATGACTTTCAATTTGTCTAACTATTTGTCTATCTTTTTGTCTATTTATTTATATATAGTTCAGACTATCTATCTATTTATCTATTTATCTATGTATATATTTGTCTATCTATCTATCTATCTATCTATCTCTCTATCTATCTATCTGTCTATCAATCTACCTGACTATCTATATGTCTAACTATCTATCTATATATCTATATATCTATTTATCTACCTGTATGTCTATATATCTTTCAATATATCGATATATTTGTCTATCTATATGTCTATCTATCTATCTATATATCTATCTATTTATCTATCTGACTATCTATTTGTCTATCTATATGTCTATATATATATATATATATCTATATGTATATCTATCTCTCTATTTATCTATATATCTATCTGTTTGTATATCTATCTATCTTATTTATCTATCTATCTATCTATCTATATATCTATTTATCTATATGTATGTCTATATATATTTCAATCTATCAATATATTTGTCTATCTATATGTCAATCTATTTGTAATTCTAATTATCTATCTATCTATTTATCTGACTATCTATCTATCTATATGGCTATCTAAATATCTATCTATATATTTATTTATCTATATATATATATATCTGTCTATATATCTATATATCAATATATCTATATATCTATCTATATGTTTGCCTGTCTATCTATATGTCTATCTATCTGTCTATATATCTATCTATCTGTTTGTATATCTATCTGTATATCTATCTATCTATTTATTTGTCTATATGTTTATCTATTTGTCTGTCTATATGCCTATCTATCTATCTATATGTTTATATATTTGTTTATCTATCTATCTATCTATCTTTTTATCTATCTTATTTGTTTATCTATCTATCGATCTATCTATCTATTTGTCTATCTCTCTATCTATTTTTCAATATTTTTATCTGTCTTTCTATATGTCTATCTTTCTGTCAATCTATTCATGTATATGTTTGTTTATCTATCTATCTATATGCCTATTTATTTGTCTATATATCTATATATCTTTTTGTCTATCTATCTTTTTGTCTATCGATATGCTTATCTATCTTTCTTTCTATTTGTCTATCTATCTATCTATTTGTCTATATGTCTATCTATCTATCTGTCTATCTGTCTATCTATCTATTTGTTTATCTGTCTATCTTTCGGTTTTTCTATCTGCCAATCTATTTGTCTATCTTTCTATCTATATGTTGATCTATCTATCTTTTTGTCTGTCTATTTGTTTATATATCTATATTCATCTTTCTGTCAAATAATCAATCTATCTATCACTACCAAAAAAATATGATAATACCAACTAAAATACCTACCAAAAAATTTGGTCGGTAATTACCGACCAAAAATTGACAAATTAGCGACCAAAAAATTCTATTGAAAAAAAAATTCTACTGACCAAATTTGTGACTAATGACCAACCAAAATTACCGACCAAATATTTTTTGTTGGAAATCAGTCTACAAAGTGGTTATCGAACATATTACCGACCATTAAACAACCTATTACTATAATTGATCGGTACCATGTTTTTTCAAATTATTATTATCTTCGTACTTACCAACCATTTACGACCAAATATATAGGTTGGTATTTACTGACCAAATCACGACCAATTTAGAGATCTAAAGAGGCATGTCAGAGAAAAATACTCTCGACCAAATTCCCAACCAACTATCGACAAAATATATTTGGTCGGGATTATGGTCTATAAATTAGGGGAGAAATAAAAAAAAATATTCCCGAAAGATTACCGATGATTTAATGACCATAAATATATAACCATTAAAAATGGTCAGTACAATGGTCATCCAATATATTTATAAGGTTATAATTATAGACCAAACTACCGACATAATATTTAGGTCGATAATTACTAACCTTTTCATGACCGAATACCCACCATAACTCTCGACCAAATGTTATTGGTCATAAATTGGTTAGTAAATTAGGATAGAAATAGCTAATAGAAATTGTTAACTAATTACCGACCATTTAATGACCAAAAACATATTAACATTAAAATTGGTCGGTAAAGTGGACTTCCAGATCTTTATAGATTTTTTATCACTGATCATTTACCGATCATAATTTTGGTCACTTATTTTATTGTTTTAATTTTTTGATTTGAAAATTATTTGCTATGTCATTTAATCCTAAATCATCGAAAATCCATCATTTTTCTGAATTAGAGCTGGCTGCAAGCAAGAAAACATAAAAATTTTAAATTTTCTTCTGAATCCAGGTAAGTTTTTCTTTGTTCTTCTCCTTCAAATTGCTTATACACATCTTCGTCTCTCTAAAGTATATATAGATATTCAGAATTTTGTTTTTTAGTAAATTCGGGGTATTAGGTTTTTTTTTCTCCTCCTAATTTCTTAATTTTTGCTTCGATTTTTTTAAGCTAACATTATTTTGACTCTACACAATTTTTTAAACTATAATTTTTCATTTTTTTAAAATTTGTTCATGTATGGTTTATATTTTTAGGTTTTTAGTGATTTTGATTTCAATTACATTATGTTTGCATCTGAATAATCTTAATGCTAATGGTTTATATTTATATAATCATATGACATTATGTATAAATGGCTATACTTTAATAAATATTATGCTTTATGTTAAATTAAACTTTTAATTAATGTTAATCTTAAATGTCTATAACAGTATATATAAACTTTTATACATTTATATAATCGAATGATATTATGTATAAATGTCTATACTTAAATATATATAAATGGATTATATTATAAATACACATTGATATGTTTATATAAACATATAATGTTTATAAATATCTATACATAATTTACATTAAACTATCCATTTATATATTTTCTTATATAAAAATTATGTAATATTAAATTATAATACAATTTTGTAAATATTTATATTACATATTTTTTATTTAAATATAGAATATTTATAATGTTTATATAAATGTGATATATATACTATAATGTATTTAAAAAAGTGTTTCATTTAAATATAATAATATTTAAGTAACATTTACAAAGATAATTTATTAACAAATATTATATAGATACACATGTTTAATTATAAATCATATGTCATTTTATATAAAAGTATTTATAACTATATTTATAATAAAGTTAACTACTTTTATAACTATATTTATAACTTTATATAACTAAATTTTAACTATAATATAAAATATAACTATATGCATAATTCTATATAACTATATTTCAAAAAATATATATACTATATGTATACTAATATATAACTATATATAATTATATTTTACTAAATTTATACCTTTATAAAGGTTAAATATAATTATATCTTGAAATACATATATATATTAATATTTATGGGTATAACTATATTAAAATATTTATATAAATATGTAACACTCTATATAATTAAATGTTACTATATTTGTAACTATATATATATATATATATATATATATATGTATTCATATAATTAAATTAAAATATTTGTTTATAACGTTGTATATATTTATGTATAACTACTTATCACTACTTGTATAAATATATTTATATATAACTATTTGTTTAATTATATATAACTATTTATAACAATCTATATTATTTGTAAAATAATTTATAACTATAAATAATTGTATCATACTATCTGTATAATTTAAAAGTTTTATGCATAATAATATTTAAATATTAAATTTAAAGCTTATATTTAATATATATTTGTATATACTAGTATATAAAAAAGTATTTTACTATATCTATATCTATACATAACTATATGTATAAATATATAAAATTAAATGAACAAATATATAAACCTACATGTATAAATATATGTTAACTATATGTGTAACTATATGTATAATCAAATGTAACAATATTTATAATTAAATGTATAACAACATACAAGATTTTGTTAAACTATATGTGTATAAATATATATAAATATTTGTATAACTAAATAAATGTATATATAATTATATATAACTATATTTGTAACTGTATATACATTTATGTAATAATATAATTAAAGCAAAATATTTTTTTATAATGTTGTTTATATTTATGTATAACCACTGATACCTACTTATACTAATATATCAATATATAACTATAAGTTTTATTATATATAACTATTTATAACTATATATATTATATGTAAAATAAAATATAACTATCAATAATTGTATCTTACTATGTGTATAACTTTAAAAGTTTTATGCATAATTATATTTCAATATTAAATTTACATCTTATATTTAATATATATTTGTATATAGTAGTATATAAAAATTTATTTAACTATATCTATACCTATACATAACTATATGTATAAATATATAAAATTAATATAACAAATATATAAACCTACATGTATAAATATACATTTAACTATATGTGTAACTATATGTATAATCAAATGTAACAATATTTATAATTACATGTATAACAACATACAACATTATTTTAAACTATATGTGTATTACTATATATAAATATTTGTATATCTAAAGAAATTTCTAGATAATTATATATAACTATAATTAGAGACAATTGTTTTGTTAAATAAAATGATTTTTTTAACTAGTGTGAAAGATGATCGTGAATGGATGTACAAGGGTTGAATAATGATTGGAATGTTCTCTAAAGAATGGGGGGATAAAGTTGATGAATATGTTGAGTTTACTCTGAGGCATCCTGAGTGTGTGAATGGTGGTACAGAAATAAGGTATCCTTGTACTTTAGTTAAATATCAGAATAAAAAGTTTTAGAATGTTGAGAATGTGAAGATGCATTTGTATAAAGATGGTTTTGTTGCAGATTACTATGTTTGGATGTACCATGATGAGAAGCAAGTCCACTCGAGGTGTTCGAGTTCAGTACGGGTGTTAGTTAGTGAAACTAATCAGATGCTCTCGGATAATATTAATCACACTACATACCATAAAATGGTTTTTGATGCTATGGGTCCTAAATTCACCCCGAATGAGGACCCCAATGTAGAGGCAAGGAATTTCTATGACTTGATTTGAGTAGGAGACAAACCTGTATATGAGGTAAATTCTAAGCATACTCAACTTTCTGCAGTCATGAGGATGTTAAAAAAAATTGCAAACACATGTGTTTGCAGGCATGACTTGATATATATAAATTCATTCAAGAATTATTGCCAAAAGATAATCTGATGCCAATGGATTTCTACAGCATGAAGAAGTTAGTTAGAGACTTGGGATTACTCGTATAGGTCATTCATTGCTGTGTGAACAATTGTATGATATACTGGGGTGATGACAGTGACCTTAATAGTTGTAAAATATGTGGGCATGCTCAGTACAAGCAAAAGGTTATGGGTTCTGGAAATAGAATATATATACATAAGTTGAAGGTAGTGTATAACAAGATGCACTATTTTCCATTAACACCAAGGTTGTAGAGATTCTATGCATCAACCGCTACAACTAATGAAATGAGGTGGCATTCAGAGCATCATATGGAGGATGGTAAGATGTGTCACCCTTCTGATGCCCCTGCTTAGAAATATTTTGATGAGTATTTTCCTGATTTTTCTTATGAAGTATGAAATATTAGGCTGGGTTTATTTGCTGATTGTTTTTAGCCATTTGGTCAATCTGGACAGTAATATTCTTTGTGGCCTGTGGTGGTGACCCCTTATAATTTTCCTCCAGACTTATGTATGAAGGAGGAATTTATGCTTTTGACTGTGTTAGTGCCGGAGCCTAAGAATCCAAAAAAAAGATAGATCTTTTCTTGCAGCACTTGATTGAGGAGTTGAAAAGTCTTTGGGTTGTTGGGGTTCAAACTTATGATATTTTCAAATGAGAAAATTTCAGATGCACTCTGACCTCATGTGGACCATAAATGACTTTCAAGCATATTCTATGATGTTTGGGTGGAGTACAACTAGTATGTTAGCATGTCTACATTTTATGGAAGATTCTAATGCTTTTAAATTAATTAAGAGCGAAAAATAGTCATGGTTTGACAACCATCAGAAGTTTTTGCGCATTAATCATCTGCATCGACGTAACACCAAAGACTTCATTAAGAATAGAAAGGTTACTAAACAATTCCCGGGGGTTAGATTTGGGGTTGATATTTTGTAGGAATTGAATAACTGAGGGTTGAGGAAGGTGATAGAAGTTGATGTTGTGGTTGTGAATGCAACTATATCTATGACGTGTGGGTGGAATAAGAGAAGTATTTTCTGGGATTTGCCTATTGGTATAAACACTTGCTCAGACACAATCTTTATGTTATACATATCGAGAAGAAAGTGTTTGACAATATTTTAAATAGTGTTTAACATTCCAGAGAAAACTAATGACACTTACAAGCCAAGAGATGAGTTGAATAAATATTGTCACCGTCCTCAATTTGCAAAAAATATTGTCACAATTAATACCCTGATGTGCCATTTTTTCTGAATAAATCACAGAAGAAATTTGTGTTGGAGTGAGTAAAATAACTTAGATTTCCATATGAGTATGCTTCTAATCTGGGGAGATGTGTGGATGAGAACAAACTTAGAATGTTTGGCATAAAGAGTCATGATTGTCACGTATTTATGCCAAGGTTGTTTCCAATTGCTCTTTGAGAATTCCTACCTAATCGAATATGGGAGACGATAAGTGAGATTTTTTAATTCTTCAAGCAACTAACTTCTTCTTCATTGACTGATGAGAAGTTGAAGAATCTGGATGAACAAATTCTAGTTATCTTATACAATCTTGAGAAAATAATTCCCACTAGTTTTCTTGACTCAATGAAACATCTTCCAGTGCACTTGCCTTACAAAGCTAGGATTGATGGTCTTATCTATTATCATTGGATACATCCTCTAGAAATATAATATTAATTCACTAAACCAATTCTTTTCCTATATATATATATTTATATATGCACAAAAATGACTTGTAAATTTCAATAATCTTTTTGTAGATACTTAAAAAAAATAAAGTATGCAATAATGAATAAGGCTCAGGTTCAGGGTTCTATATCAATAGGTTTTATTATGGATGAGGCTACACAATTCCCATCATTCTATTTCAAAGAAGGAGATCCAACTCTTCCACTTAAGTAAAAGCGGAATGTAGTTTATCTTTATGACAATGTGGATAATGATATGTTTGAAATTTTTAAGCCTCCGGGTAACACAATTGATGGTGAATGGAAAAGGTATTTATCAGACTATGAATATACTACAGCTCATCTATATGTCCTAATGAATTATCTAAGGGTTTAACCATTCATTGAATAAGTATTTTTTAATCGTCAAATGATATCTATTAGGCATTATAATTTACTATTTTCTATCAATGTATCAATAATTTTTAATTTCTTTTTTTTAGTGATTTTGTTACAGAAAAATGTAAATAGTTTCCAAACATGAATGAAGAAGCAATAAATGTCATGACGGAGAAAAAAAAATTTCATTTTTGAAAAAATCATATGTTTACTTATAATGAAAATCACAAAATAATTGTATTGTTCTAATAAAAAATTATAATCCGAACAATCTACTTAATTTTGATTACAGGTTCATAAGTGTGCAAATAAAATTTCCGATCATTATTTTCGAAGTATACCATGAGGTCCCCTAAGAGAGGTTAAAACTTACAATTGTTACCGTGTTAATGGTTTTAAATTTTACAATAAACCATATGGTAGCTACTGTGCAATAGACAATACAAAAGTATGCATTAAAGGATCCATATACAATGAAACTAAATATGACTATTACTGGACTTTGATCGAAGTGATCGAGTTAGAATTTGAAGCCTTCCAAGTTAAAAAACTATGTTATTCAAATGTGAATGATTCGATTCAACACCACATATTAGTAGTGTTGTCCATCCTCGATATTAACTTGTTGATGTCCACGATAAAAAAATGATTCAACAATCATGAAACTTTTGTATTAGTAGTACAAGCTTCACAAGTTTATTATTATGAATATCCGGGTCAGACAGGTCCTAGAAAGGATTGGAAAGCTATGTGCAAGATAAAAGCAAGAGCTCAAATTGACATCCCCGCATCACCAAGAACTAATTTCATAGAACCAACTTTTCAAAATGATGACAATTATGTTATAATCGAAGCTATGGTGAGGACGAAGATGTCCTTTTAGTCGCATCTTCTGAGATGGATACAAGTGGAGAAGTATTTTTGTTGAAAATTTAATTGATTATAAGGAAGAAACGAGTGGTGAAGAAAAGTTTGAAAATGATGTTACTACTTTTGAAGAAGAAGACGAACTGGATTTGGATGATTCTGATGAGAATGAGTAGGAAATGAGTTTTATGTTATTTTAATTGTTATTCATTTTGTTTATTTTCATTTCCTTATGTGTTTTTACAGGTATGGCATGTAGTTAAGGTTGAGGCCATGCGTTGCAAGGTCGTAGTGTTATGGTATAAGCAACACGGCCTCAAGTATGCCCAAAATAGTTATAGGGTCATGGGTGGATGAGATGCCAAATTAGACAGAAAGAGTTGTGAATGTAATGCATCAGGTGAATGATCCACATAATTGTCCTGAGATTTTGATGAATGATCAAGAGACGTGGGAGGGAGAGGAGGGAGAGGATATAGATATTGGAGAGTCTTCCTAGAGCATGTTACAGATGAGACTTTCCCAATTGCTCATTTTGATCTGATAATTGATAATTCGTAAGATTTAAAACTCAACTGATGATTTATCAATTTATTAATTTATTTCTTACTTGCTAAAAAATTTTTTGTTATAGGATGAAGTTAGAGCCATCTAGTTCTATTTATAGAGTTTTGTGGTAATTTTCAGGAAGTCCTTTAAAACAAATGGACATAATTAGAAGTCACTCACACATAAAGACCAATTGATTATTTGGAGAGAATTTAAGGTAAATATTCTACTTAAAAATTTTTACATCTTTTATTTATTCATTTGTTCACTGATTAAAAATTGCTTATTTATAAATGCAGAAAGTTTACAGGTGGACACAACCAAATAAATTGGTCAAAAGTGTGTTCTACTAACATGCTACCAGTCAGTATAAAGACACCGTGTATGAGATCAAAGATAAATGGCTGAAGAAAAAAGAAAAAGATTCGAGTGTCCCAAATCATGTTTTCGAGGAGTGGCATAGCAGATGAGAAGATTCGGATTATAGGAAGAGGTGTGATAAACAAAATGGAAATCCTCGCTCTGACCACACTGGGAGGGTAGTGGCATGTCTACACACATTTGTGGATCTCACTCTATGCGTGAGCACGAATGAGCATTAGTATTATTTCTAATTTATACTTTTTATGTTTATTACATTGTGAATTGTGTTCAATTATGCCAAAATTTCATTTCTCATAAGGAAATATTTTTCAATATAATTAACGTATGTAATGTGTGTTATTATAAACACACAAGGAGGGTAAGAAGCCCAGTGCTCCTCGCTTATTTAGACACGCACACACACACACACACAAATGCTCATGATGATCAGACTTTCATTAATCAGAGATCTCATGCAACAAATGTAATTTAAAATAAAAAATAATATATTTTTTTAGTTTGAATATAAATTGAAATACTTTTCATACATTTTTATTAGGTGAGATAAGAGGAATTGTTAGCTACTAATTTCAAGCATATTCCCAGTTTAATTCAAGTTCATGTGAAGGTGCAACAGGTAGTTCTCATTCACCAGCTCCACTAGTTGATGCGAATCAGATTTGGTATGCTGCTTTTGATGGAAAAAAGATGATGCCCGTCTATTGCATCGGTTCCTCGAGATTATCATTCTACTCGCAGAGATGACCAGACTCTGAAGCTGAATTTGAAGGACCAGTTTCGAATTTTGTCTTGAAGATGGAGGAATTTATGGACGAGATGCGAAATTTGATATAGTTTCAGTTGGCAGATACCGAGAGACGCATGATCGACTATGAGGATGATAGAGGATGAGTTGTGTATGCATTTTGACTGGCTTACAAAAAAGTTTCAGGAGGGATGACTATAGTTCAACCCTGATTATCTACCTCAGATTGATCAGCATAATGATCCAGCTACAGCTTCTACTCCATCACCTACTATATCACTTGCAGCAACCACATCAGGACTAGCAATAGTAGACAGCTCTACCCTAGTACCCGACATCTCACCATATTGACCAGAAACATTGCAGCATAATGATTATGAAACTAGGTTCGATGATTGAGAGTATTACATACATTTTTTTTCAACTCCTTAAACTTTGATTTTGGATTTTTATTTTTTATTTTATCTTGATGTTTTTAATATATAATGCAGTATATATAGTTGTCTTCTTGAGTTATTTGGATTTTTATTTTGTTGTTTTATCTTTAAATGTTTCTGTAGGAACTGAATCATAACTTGAAGCAAAATGGTTTTTTTTGTGTTTTTTTTTCAGTTTCTATAGTAGCTACAGAATTACTACTAAAAAAATTGGTCGGTAATTGCCGACCGAATTGCAACCAAACCGACCAAAATTTTTAATTATCGATGGTCGGTAAAAGGTCACCAAATGGTCGGTAATCCTTTTGGAGATCAATTACCGAGCAATGATTTTATAAAGATTTTGGTCGATTTTTTATTACTATTTTTTTGGCCTTCATCAACTGTTTTATGACTATTTAGTGACCAAATTATTTTGGTCAGAAAATGGTCGGAATATAGTCGATAATTGTTTGTCGGTGATTGGTCTGTAAATGGTTGTTAATCACCGACAATTTGGACACCATGTACCGACATTATTTATTTGGTGGGTAAATTGTAGGAATTTAGTCGGTAAATTATTGTCGGCAGAGGATCGGTAAATGGTCGGTAATTTACCGACTAATAGTTTTTTCAGTCGGTAAAAAATTTAGCGACGAGTAAAATTGTGACTAATTTTTTGGTTGGTAAATAGTCACTAATATGTTTACAGACCAAAAAACACCAAATTATAGACCAAATAGTTGGTCAGTAATACAATGATTTTTAGTAGTGTATCTATCAGTTTAGGTTTCTGTCTATCTTACTATATGTCTATCTATCTATCTTACTATCTAATAATATTTCTATATATATGTCAATCTATCTATCTATTTATATATCTATATATTTTTCTATCTAACTTTCTATCTATCTATCTATCTATCTTTCTGTTTATCAATCTGTCAATCAATTTATCTATTAATCTATCTATCTATTTATCTATCTATCTATAAATTTGTCTATCATTTCGTATATCAATATTTCTATAAATTTGTCTATCAATTTATATACCAATATATCTATCTATTTATTGATATATCTGCCTATCATCTAATCTGTCTATCTGTTTGTCTATCTATCTATGTATTTGTCTATTTATCTATCTATCTATCTATTTGTCTAATTATTTGTTTATCTATCTATTTCTCTGTCTTTCTATATGTCTTTATATTTGTCTATCTATCTATCTGTCTATCTGTCTATCTATCTATCTTTCTTTCTACCCATTTATCTATCTATCTATCTATCTATATATTTGTATGTTTATCTATGTGTCTATTTGTTTATCTATCATTCTATCTATATGTCTATATATCTATCTTTCTATGTATATGTCTATCTATCTAGATATTTATTTATCTATCTATCTATCTAACTATATGTCTGTCTATATCTGTGTGTCTATCTATCTGTCTATCTACGTATTTATTTATCTATCTATCTATTTTTCTGTCTATCTGTCTATCTGAATGTATGTCTATCCATATGTCTATCTATATATATTATTGCCTATTTGTCTGTCTATCTATCATTCAATCTATTTGTGTATTAATCTGTCAATTTGTCTTATCTATATGTATATCTATCTATTTGTCTATTTATTTGTGTATATATCTATCTAAATATTTATCCAACGATCTATCTATCTATTTAACTGTATGTCTATCTATCTTTCAATGTTTCTTTTTGTCTATATATATGTCTATCTATATGGATTTCTATCTTTCTATTTATATGTCGTCGATCTATATATCTATCTATCTATCTGTCTATCTATCTATATGACTATCTATTTCTATATTTATCTATCTATCTACTTGTCTATTTATCTATCTATCTATCTATCTATTTGTCTGTCTATTTATATTTATCTATCTATCAATATGTTTATCTATCTCACTACAAGAAAATGTCTATTTTGCTATGAAAAATAGCTAGGAAAATTTTTCCTAGATAATTTGTGAGGGATTAGCTAGTTAATAGCATGAGATGTCATATTTTACATTGAAATACAAATTTGTGATGAATTTTTGATGGACTAGAGATCGAAATTTTTGATTGAAAAATGTCTGTGCATAATATTATCGGAGATTTTTGCGCAAATAATGATGTCATTTTTAGCAATGAATTTAGTGATTGATTTTCTCTAGCTAATTAGATTAAGACAAAATCTATCGATAATAATTATCTAAAAAATTTTTTTATGATTATTTATTAATTGTAAGCTATTCGTTCTTAAATGAAAATTTTCACAAAATATATGCATTTAGCTATGGAATTTTCTCTATGTATTTGAGCTCTGGATTATTTCCAACGCTAATCGATACTAATTTATTTTTTATATATTATTTATTTTAATATTTGATGTAATTTTGTAAATTAAATGTTTTTCAAGGTCTATGGATGATGGATCCTTTAAAGACACATTCTCCTCATATTATTATTAAAATATAATATTATAAATAAATACTTTCAATAATGGATAAAATCAAATAAAAATTAATATTAATAAAGACTAAAATAACAATTTTATTGATTATAAAAATTTTTAAAAAATATATACAAAAAATTTTTTAAAAATTTTAATAATGAAATTAAAATATTTATTTTAAAAATTATTAAATAATTAATTCTATGATTATAATCATTTTTAAGATATTTTAATAAATAATGAACATTCATAAAAATTTCTTCTAATAAAATGCTAAAATAATTAATTGTATAATTAAAAAAAATGTTTACAAAAATATCTGAATTAATGAATAAATAAGTAATTATTTATATTATTTAAAGTACAAAGATATATTTTTATGATTATATGAAACATTAAAAAAATAATTACTATAAGATTTGAAATTTTTGAATTATAAAATAAAATTTCAAATTTTTTATAAACTATAAAAGGAAATAAATTAATATTTAAAGATAAATACATAGATATTTTAATTAGATCAAAAAAAAATTTATGATAAAAAAAATATCTCCATGTTGTTATTAAAAGAATACTTTAAGGATTTTTTTAGGGTTTAAAAAAAGTTATTTAAAATATTACTAATTATATTTTTTGTTCTAAAAAAAATTAAATTTGCTCCTAAGTTTAATTGAATTCAAGTTTTATTTTTTTCCCTAAAGAAATTTTAATTGATAAGATTTAAACAATTGAGTAAGATTTTTTTTATTAGCTTTTAATATTCCATTTTTTAATGATCTTATCATTTTAAGTAATTTTTTGAATTTTATAAATTATAAATTATATCAAATAATATGAAATTTTGTCTTTAATATTATTTAATATTTTATTCATAAAAAATAATATAAATTCTTAAAAATTTAACAACATTATATATATATATATAATACTTTTTTATAATATCATATTACTATTTTTTTTATTTATGAAATAATATTATAAATTTATCCACAAACTATAAATAATATGAAATGTTAAAATTTTTGTATAGTTATGCATTTATATAATTTATTTATGGTTATATTAAATAATAATTTATTGAAATAATATGAAAATTTAATTACAAATTATTAGTTTTCATGGATATTAGTAATATTTTTTTTCTTCATTTTTATAGGCATTAATAAATTTTTTTATTTCTAAAATTAATTTCTTTAATTAATAAATTTCATTAACTATTACCCTTAAATTTTGTTATTTATGAAATAATATCATTTATGGTTAAATAAAATTGTTTTAAATTTTTTTAATTTTAATTAATAAATTTTTATAATTTTATTTTACTTTTTAATTTTTGTAACTTTTTTTTCTATATATTTACATCCATTTTTATTATTTTAGTTTTCTTAAAATATAAAACTACAAGAAAATATTGATTTAGCTAGGAAATTTTAGTTATGGATCAATCCCAAGCTAAATTGTGGAGAATTAGCTAAGGAATAGCTAGGATTTTATGATTTTTCTTTGAAAAAAAAATAGCAACGAATTAGCGACAGAAAATTTTTTGTAAATTCTGCTCAAGAAAAGCGGGGAATTTAGCTACGAATTTAGCAACAGATTAGCGACGAATAATTTTTGTAAATTTTGCTCAAGAAAAGCGGGGATCTTAACAACGGATTAGCGATGGAAAATTTTTATAAATTTCGCGGAAGAAAAGTGGGAAACTTAGCGACGGATTTAGCGACGAAATATCCCTAGCTAATAAAAAGCCTAAACTTAGCGATGCATTTAGCGACAAATTTTCCCTAGCTAATAAGATATGGATTTAGCTACGGATTAAGCAATAAAATTTACCTAGCTAATAAAATTTATAAATTAGAGATGGATTTAGCGATGAAATTTCAATATTCTTGTTACAACTAATATTAATGATTCATGATGAGAATAATTTTCTATTTTGGTCAATATTCAGTATCTCATCTGTAGAGTGCTCTAAGGAAGACTCTCCAACATATCCATCCTCTCACTCCTATCCCTCCCACGTCTCTTGATCATTAATTAAAATCTCAAGACCATTTTGTGGATCAGTCAGCTGATGCTGCTATTGTGGTACATTCACAACCTTCTTTATCTGTTGTGGCATCTCTTCCACCCATGACCCTCTACCAGTTCCGGGCATACCAAAGGTCAGTGCTGCCTCTACCCCATCCACGTGCCATACCTGTAAAAAATACATAATGTAATGAAAATAAACAAAAATGATTAACTCGCTGTCTACTCATTCTCACAGAATCATCCAAATCTAGTTCATCTTTTTCTTCAGATATAGTAACATCATTTTCTAACTCCTCTTCATCACTCATTTCTTCCTCAATCAATTAAATTTTCATCAACATCTACATCCCCGCTTGTATCAATCTTTGAAAATGCAACTAAAAGAATGTCTTCGTCACCGACTACATCATCGATTATAAAATCATTGTCATCATTTTGAAAAGTTGGTTCTATGAAATAAGTACTTGGTGATGTGGGGATGTCAATTTGAGCCGTTGCTTTTATCTTTCACACATCTTTCCAATCCTTTCTAGGACTGGTATGACCCGGATATTCACAATAATAAACCTGTGATGCTTGTGCTGCTAAGAAAAAAGATTCATACTTGTTGAATCATTTTTTATCATGCACGTCGACAAGTTTATATTGAGGATGAAAAATAAAAACAAACATGTGGTGTTGGATCGAACCATTACATTTGAATAACACAGTTTTTTTAACTGGAAGGGCTTCAAATTCTAACTAGATCACTTCGACTAGAGTCCCATAATAGTCATATTTAGTTTCTTTGTACACATATCCTTTAAAGCATACCCCCGTATTGTCTATTGCCCAGTAGCTACCATACAATTTTGTGTGAATTTTAAAACCATTCACACTATAACCATTGTATGTTTTAACCTCTCTTAGGAGACCTCATGCTATACTTCAAAGATAATTATTGAAAATTTTATTAGCATGATTATGAACCTATAATCAAAATTAAGTGGATTATTTAGATTATAATTATAAATTTTTATTATAATAATACAATTATTTTGTGATTTTAATTAAAAATAACATATGTATTTTTCAAAAAAATGATGGAAATTCTTCTTCATCATGGCATTGATTGCTTCTTCATTCATGTTTGAAAACTTTTTCATTTATCTGTAACAAAATCACTAAAAAAAGAAATTAAAAATAATTGATACATTGATAGGAAATAGTAAATTATAATGCGTAATAGATGTTATTTGACTATTAGGAAATACTTACTCAATGGATGTTTAAATCTCCAGACAATTCATTAGGACATATAGATGAGCTACTAGAATAATCATAGTTTACTAGATACCTTTCTCTTCGACCACCAATTGCTTTACGTGGAGGCATGAAAATATTAAATAAATCATTATCCACATTGTCATAAAGATAAACCTCATTCCACTTTTTCTTAAGTATAAGAGTTGGATCTCCTTCTTTGAAATAGAATGATGTGAATTTTGTAGACTCATCTATAATATAACCTATTGATATAGAACCCTCAGCCCGAGCCTTTTTCATTATTGTATACTTTATCTTCCTCAAGTATCTACAAAAAGATTAGTGACAATTACAAGTCATTTTATGTATATATAAATTTATATATAGAAAAAGAATTGGTTTAGTGAATTAATATTACCTTTCTGAAGGATACATCCAATGATAATGGACACGACCAGTAATCCAAGCTTTGTAAGCCAAGTGCACTTAAAGATGTTCCATTGAGTAAAAAAAATTAGGAGGAAATATTTTCTCAAGATTGTATTTGTTAACTAGAATTTGTTCATCCAGATTCCTCAACTCCTCATTAGTCAATGAAAAAGAAGTCAATTTCTAGAAGAATAAAGAAATCTTAGTTATCAGTTCCCATATTATATTAAGCAGAAATTCATTGAAGAGCAATTGGTTATTAACCTTTGCATTAATACCTGACAATCATGACCTTTCATGCCAAACATCTTAATTTTTTTCGCATCCACACATCTCCCCACATTAGAATAATACCCATCTGGAAATCTAAGTCTTTTTACCCACTCCAACACAACCTTCTTCTATGATTTATTCAGACAAATGGCAAATCGAGATATTTATTGGTGACAAGATTTTTAGCAAATTAAGGACAACGACAATATTTATTCAACTTATCTCTTTACTTGTAAGTGTCCTTAGTTTCCTGGAATGTTAAATACTGTATTGAAAATATTGTCAAAAACATTCTTCTCGATATGCATAACATCAAGATTGTGACTGAGCAAGTGCTCATGGTAGTAGGGCAAATCCCAGAAAATACTTCTCTTATTCCACCAAGAAGTCTTAGATATAGTTGCATTCACAACCTCAGCATCAGCATTTATCACCTTCCTCAACCATCTATTATTCAATTCCCACAGAATATCATTCTCAATCAA
>JAREIK010018202.1:0-17389 GCA_029783825.1 Sapria himalayana
AAAAATTATGGGTTTGTTTGATAATGATTTATAGTTTTGAAAACTGTTATTGAGAGTAGTTTTTAAAAATATACATAATACAATTTTATATTTTTAAGAAAATTGCTTTTGTTATTTGAATATTTTATGTTTTTTTAATATGTTTATTTATGTTTTTCATAATGGAAAAAATAGGGAATCAAACGTGTTGTTTATGTTTTTCTTATACTTTTTTTAGAATAAAAAATAATTTTTTAAAACAAGAACTAAGACAAAGTCTGCATTTTTATTTTTTATTTTTAACAAATCCTAGTATTTTCTAAGGATATGCCAAAGAAATAAAATATCGATAATTACGTATATATCAATACTTGAATTTTATGGATATATCGATAAATATCAATGAATATTTAATAAAAATATGGGTAAAACAAAAATTAATAAAAATACTTTGAAATTCATAAAACTACTTTGTTGAACTATGAAAAAGACATAAAGAAGCAAATATACACTTATTGAAGACAATATTCATTATAATTTATCGAGAAATTATATTACAATGGTCATTTAAAATCAAAATGAAGATCGATATGACCCCATTACAGTATTTGATGAAGAGATTCCATAACAAAATCTTCAAAATATTGAGATAAATAACAAAGAAAAAATAATTTGAAAGTCAAATAAAGCTTGGATGTGTATAAATGAGTTTGTAAAGAAATTGTATAATTTTAGGGGTATTTATAGAATTTTTTGGATTCAAAATAGCCTTTGATTGTCAAAAATCATTGTAATTTAATTCTAACCGTTGGATTTGATTTAAGTCAAAATAGCCGATATATCTCCGATATTTCCGATATTTTACCAATATATCTTTGATATTTTACCATATATCTCCGATATTTTACCATGTATCTTCAATTCGATATTTTACTAATATTTTTCTAGAAATTCCAACACATGTGCGCGTGAGATATAGTCTCAAAATTTCACCGAAATATCGGGAATTTTCGATACTTTGGCAATATTTTCGATTTTTTGCCAACCAACTATCGGTTGGCAAATTGTTTTGGGGTCTACCCATAACTGATATTTTGACCGAAAAAACTAAAATTTTGTTTCTTGGGATAAGCAATGTTGATTAGGAATTCCTAAATTATGTTTTAAAAATCTGATCAAATTGATTGATCCGATCGATTAGATTGTCATTGTCATTCCGATTCGAGCTATTCGGGTGCAACTTAATGAATTTGGTAACTTGTCATATTTAATCATCGGTCCGATTTTTAAAACAATATCAGAGTGATCCTCGTCTCTCCTTCCTAGACTCACGTTTTCTTAGTGCTAAAGTGGGGTGTTGTGGAAAATCAAGGAAAGATGAGCTGTAGGTTTTGGAGCCCGCCCCGCCCATGTGATGAATTCTCAGTCACAATTATTGTTGGGTCTTTTCAAGTGGCCATCTCCTTGGACTTCATTGGTTGCTGTTTGCCTTCAAAGTGACAACCACCTCTTTTTATTTAGAGGAATTGGTTTAAAGGGAATAAAAAAAATAAAAAATTATTTGTAAAATTAATCTCTTATATTTATAATTTTAAAATATCTTAATTTTAGATAAAATTACTCATTAATATGTTAAAATCCAAAAAATATTACAAATATAACATTTTTTATAGATATCGGACTTAATCATCGTTAAGTTAATATTTAAACAAACTTAAAAAGTATCAAGTCCTGATTTTTAAAACAACTTTTATACATATTGGATTTAATTATTCTTAAGTTATATTAAACAGAAAGTTAAGTGTAAGTTTGTATGATTATTAGAGGGATAAATTTATCAAAATAATATAAATTATATATATATTTTTTAGGTTTTAAGAAAAATGGTTAGATTTATATTTTTTTCACAAAATAATACATTTTTTGTTTTTTTAAAAATTGCTTATAGCATGTTTTCATCAAAAGCGGAATAGTACGATTTCAATTTTTTAAAGTTAAAATTATAATTATTGTCTTTGATTTTAAGTTAAAATCGTAGTTATTAATTATAGTGGCTATTATTATTAAAAAAAAGGATTATTTTGGCATAAAAATATATTTTTTTTACCATCTTTGAATGGTCAAAATGGAAGAATGAAACTATTCAGTGGTGGGGGAACGATTTAGAAAATTGTGAGACTGGTCAAGGTGAGTGATGCTTGTTTTCAAGAGGAATGAGTCAAAATTCTGATTTTCTTTTAGTTGTTTATTATTAGTATCATGATTTCAAGGTTTGAAAATCAAGAAATTATTCTTTTTTTATAGTAAATATAGGATTATAATAATGGCGACGTATTTGTCTTCTTGTTATTTTGGCGGTAAATTTTTTGAAATAGAAAATGATACAAAATATAAAAAATATTTAATTTTCAAATGGAAAAAGTAACATCACCAAACGCTTATAAATATTATTATAAGAAGCTAGAAGGATTACAATGGAGAAAAGGTAGGGATGATAAATGGGTAGGTTCGAGATATGGAGGCGCATCCCAACCTCATCTCGTTTATTTATTATAATTTTTAAATATTTTATTTAAAAAATTAAACAAGTTGTGTAGAGCGAGTTGACGAGAATGAGAAAATTCTCATATCCAATATGTTAAATCAATTTTATTTAAAAATTAAATAAAACGGAATGGAGCTGGTTAACGAGAATGGAAAAATTCTTATACCTATCCCATTTACATTTGATTTTTGTTTTTTAAGTTTTTATTTTTTTATTTTTATTATATTAAAATTAATATATTTCATAAAAAATAACAATATTATGAATTTTTATAAATTATTATTAAAAATATCTAATTATTATTATTTATATTAAAATATAAAATAAAATTTATGATGCATTTTTCAACCGGAACTGGGCTGGAGCGAGTAGGGTCGTCGGGTTGGACCAAGACTACTGAGGGGTCGAACTGAAGGATGCCGGACCGTTTGGGCTGGGGTAGGATTACTGCAATGTCGATCTACAGGCTCTGGATGCGGCACTTTCCTGCAATAAGAATCAGGAGGAAGAAGGGCCGGCGAGGGCTTCGCCTATGGCCGCTCCGATGCCTAAGTCAGATTCTTTCTGAGAGAAAAGAGAGAATGCTTAGATTGTTTAGTATTGGCGTACCTTTCAGTTGGTGGAGTGGCCTTGTATTTATAGTGGATACTCGGTTGGACGATGACTAGGAGTCCTTCCCGTTAGAGGATATATTTCCTCATATAGTTAGCCTTAGATTTAGCAACGGATTAGTCAAGGGAGTTTATTTGGGATAATCCTCCGTCTTTATTGGGGGATGCCCATCTAACGGTCTTTTATTGCTTTTACTTCCCTTTATAATAGGACTTGATTAGACGAATAAGTTATCTTTTAGGGAATATCCTATCTTCTATTATTGGCAGGATTTGAGTTGACTGGCTGTATATGGGCCTCCCTATTTTTCCAAATCCGTGTTTGGGCCTAATGAGCCGGACCTCTGTTTGTACTGCTATGGAAGGACACGGGCGGGGCATGGCCCTCATTGCTCTATCGGGCTGGCGGGTGGGACACTTGGTCCAATTCTATACCCCCATCAGTTGCCCCCCAGCCCTTGTGTACGGATTGCGTGGGCAAGGGCTGTAATTGTTCCTGCGTCGATTGCCATTTCCGCGTGTCCATTCGGATTAGCCCTGGTCGCTGCCATTAGTCGGATATTAATAATGACCTTTGGGTTTCGCGCCTGTCTCTTCTGTTCTGACGACCTCTTCAGCTTCGCGTTCCTCTGGTCTCTTAACCTTCTATTTATTTGGCGTTTTTGTGCTTCGCTTCCTTCCTGATCTTCGTTGGGTCCTGGGGTTTAGCCGGGTGTTTCTTGTTTATACTGTCTGCTTTTACGATGGACTCGAATCGCTCTTCATCTTTGCGTATCCATGCTAGTCCCCCTGCTGATGTCGATTCTGATCTAGCTGGGGAAGCCCCCGGTCGTTTGATCGTCGTTAATCCCCCAGATGCTCCTGCGGCGCCTCCTCCTCTTTTGGGTAAAGGCAAAAGGAAAATAAACCTGATCAAATATCCTAAGGGGTCGGATTTCCTCAAAGTTGCCGCTCGTCATGCCATGAAAGTGGGACCGAGTAAGGTTGGCCCTTCATACGAGTCGATTTTTGTTGAACGATACCGGCCTCTTCCTGGTGTTCGTATATGGTCTCCTGATTTTTTGACTCGTTACGTTACCTCCGTGCCCGGAATGGTATGTTTTTTCGAGGTCGCATTTGATAACGGCCTCCGTTTTCCACTGCACCCTTTCATCAAACAAGTTCTTCAGCATTTTCATATCTGCCCTTCCCAACTGGCCCCTAATGGTTGGGGCATTTTAGTGGGTTTGCTGGTCTTTTTTAGAGACAGGGGACTTGGCGTCCCTAATGTGGCTTTGCTCCTGCATCTTTTTAATCCGACGGCTACCGCCGAGGGGTTTATTTATTTCCCTAGACGTCCTGGAGCTCCTTCGGTGATTTCGGATCTTCCTTCTTCTCATAGGACATGGAAAGTTCGATATTTCTTTGTCAGTGGCTCCAACTGGGAGTACAACTCTTTAGACAGGGAAGATACCCTAGGCGTACCCAGAACGTGGAGCGCCCCTGATAACCTTCGTGAGTATCATCCTTACCTTTGGTTTAATTCATCTAAAGTCGGTTGAATACTCCTGACCTTAGGTTTCCCTTATATTTTTCAGATGCTCGTCTTGAGCTTAGCGACGAAGATACCGCTGTCGCTCTTGCTTTGACTGAATGCTCTGCTCGTTCCTACGCAGAGCTATTAAGGTCGGATGTCCCCAGTTCATCCGGTCTGAAGTCCACAAAATCTTCCGTTTTAGGGCCTTCGCCTCCCTCTACTCTGGGAGTTTTCTCTTTCGGGCCCGCTGTGGCTGCTCCTACCCGAGGGGAGATCTTAGTTCATCTGGAAGGGATATCTCGAAAACCTCGGAGTGCAAAGAGGAGGAAAACAGATTCTCCCAAGAGGGATCAGCCAGTCCGCAACAAAGTTCAGAGATTAGAAGCACCTTCACGTCCCCTCATCCCAAGGCCCGAGCGGTCCTCGTCCCCGTTGGCTGAGATTCCCCTGGTTCTTTGTTCGCTTCCTTCTTCCGAGCCCATCGCAGAAGTGGGGAATCCCTCAAGCGAGGGCGGCGATCAGCCGTTGGCAGTTTTGCCCATAACTATAGGGAACGCTCCTTCAGACCCTGTCAAGCCATCTCCTGGGAAGGTGGCCGAGTCGAGGAGAAAGAAAACAAAATCGAAGGATTGATGACGTCAAAGATTCTTTGCTATCTAATGCTGAACTTTCGGCGGGTGCCGTTTCATCCATCCTCAATGATTCTGATATTGAGAGATCAAAGGAGTTGCCGGTTGATGAGGCTTTGGCCTTGTCTTTTCAGGGATTTGCTTCGGTAAGCTTATAATTATGCTAACTCTCCTGCTGGCTCTGTGCCAAGTTCTAATTCTGTGTTTGCCTTGCAGGCTGCCACTCATTTGAAGGGCTTGGCCGAAAAAGCCAAACTAAACGAGAAACACGTAAGGATCGCCCGAATTTATAAGGCCAAAGTGACTACCTTGACTTCTGAGCGGGACGAGCTGCAGGGACGAGTTCAGCTTTTGTCTGAAGAAATAGAAGACTTACGTCAGATCTGAAGCACACTTCGTCGGCTCGTGATCGGGCCGAAAGTAGGGAAGGCGAGGTCCGGAGTAGCTTGACGACTGCTGAGGGAGAGCTTCGAGAGGTTCGATATGAACTTCAGGTTCTGCAAGATGACTTGGTTGAGGCTCGTGGGGGGCTGCAATCTGCCCAGAGTGAGCTTCAATTGGTTAGGGAGGAACTCATCATTTCCCGGGGCGAACAACGGGATCTGCAGATGGAGTTGCGCGCGGTCACCGGTGGTTTGGATGAAATGGAGAAACAACTTGAAATGGCTCGTCGTGAGATTTTGGAGGGCAAGGTATTGCTGGAGACCGCCCGACGTGAGTCCTCTGAAGCTGTGGATTTATCAGGACAGCTAAGCGAGGAGTGTCGCGGATTACGTACTGAACTTCATCTGCGCGATGATATGGTTGTTCAGAGGGACGAGGTCATTAGGCAATTGCGGGACCAGGCAGGTGCTCAGTGGGCTTCTGGGTGGCTTGCTTTTCAGCAGAAAGCCGCTCGCGCGTACCCCGATCTGGATTTCGACTTTGACCTCCCAAGCGATGGAGAGGCAGAGGAATCTTTCGGTACAAACGAATCCCCAGAGCCTAGTACTCATGCTGAGGCCCCTTCTCATTCTTCTTCGTCTGATATTTGACATCCGAGGCTTGTCTCCGCTAATTTTATTATGCTTTCTTTCCTCTTTTTTTTTTTTTTTTTTTGTTAGACCTGGGGCCTACTACCTGTATTAACCTTCTTTTAATGGATACTCGCTCCCTGGGAACTTTATGTTATCTGCTCTTCTTTCTGCATTGAGCCATCTGAGTCGAGGATCATAGAAATTCAGTCTGCATCGTCTTGAACTTTGTAAATCGTTCTGTCCCAGTCAGCGTGGTTTCCTGGCTATGCGATTGGTGTAGATGGAACTTTGTTAGTTTGGGCCTGTGGCCCTCGTCGTCTGATCTGCGGGTGTTGACCTGTCCTTTCATTCACGTGCCCTATTTGAGTTCGTCAAGGCTAGGGTTTGCCAGTGTATGCAATCGATTAGAGCTTGATTATACATGTCGAAAGGAGAGTGTCTCAAGAGCTCGTCAATAGGATTTGCAGGGAGGAGCCCGTCTGTTTGTAGTACAGTGAAGGGCTCGTCCTGATAGATCGTAGGAGCTCGTCTGCCTGTATTGAAGGGAGAGCTTGTCAATGAGATTTGCAGGGAGGAGCCCGTCTGTTTGTAGTACAGTGAAGGGCTCGTCCTGATAGGTAGTAGGAGCTCGTCTGCCTGTGTTGAAGGGAGAGCTCGTCAATGAGATTTGCAGGGAGGAGCCCGTCTGTTTGTAGTACAGTGAAGGGCTCGTCCTGATAGGTAGTAGGAGCTCGTCTGCCTGTGTTGAAGGGAGAGCTCGTCAATGAGATTTGCAGGGAGGAGCCCGTCTGTTTGTTGTACGGTGAAGGGCTCGTCCTGATAGGTCGTAGGAGCTCGTCTGCCTGTGTTGAAGGGAGAGCTCGTCAATGAGATTTGCAGGGAGGAGCCCGTCTGTTTGTAGTACAGTGAAGGGCTCGTCCTGATAGGTAGTAGGAGCTCGTCTGCCTGTAGTTGAAGGGAGAGCTCGTCAATGAGATTTGCAGGGAGGAGCCCGTCTGTTTGTAGTACAGTGAAGGGCTCGTCCTGATAGGTAGTAGGAGCTCGTCTGCCTGTATTGAAGGGAGAGCTCGTCAATGAGATTTGCAGGGAGGAGCCCGTCTGTTTGTAGTACAGTGAAGGGCTCGTCCTGATAGATCGTAGGAGCTCGTCTGCCTGTGTTGAAGGGAGAGCTCGTCAATGAGATTTGCAGGGAGGAGCCCGTCTGTTTGTAGTACAGTGAAGGGCTCGTCCTGATAGATAGTAGGAGCTCGTCTGCCTGTGTTGAAGGGAGAGCTCGTCAATGAGATTTGTAGGGAGGAGCCCGTCTGTTTGTAGTACAGTGAAGGGCTCGTCCTGATAGGTAGTAGGAGCTCGTCTGCCTGTGTTGAAGGGAGAGCTCGTCAATGAGATTTGCAGGGAGGAGCCCGTCTGTTTGTAGTACAGTGAAGGGCTCGTCCTGATAGATAGTAGGAGCTCGTCTGCCTGTATTGAAGGGAGAGCTCGTCAATGAGATTTGCAGGGAGGAGCCCGTCTGTTTGTAGTACAGTGAAGGGCTCGTCCTGATAGATCGTAGGAGCTCGTCTGCCTGTATTGAAGGGAGAGCTCGTCAATGAGATTTGCAGGGAGGAGCCCGTCTGTTTGTAGTACAGTGAAGGGCTCGTCCTGATAGATAGTAGGAGCTCGTCTGCCTGTATTGAAGGGAGAGCTCGTCAATGAGATTTGCAGGGAGGAGCCCGTCTGTTTGTAGTACAGTGAAGGGCTCGTCCTGATAGGTAGTAGGAGCTCGTCTGCCTGTGTTGAAGGGAGAGCTCGTCAATGAGATTTGCAGGGAGGAGCCCGTCTGTTTGTAGTACAGTGAAGGGCTCGTCCTGATAGATAGTAGGAGCTCGTCTGCCTGTGTTGAAGGGAGAGCTCGTCAGAGTGAGCAACTGTGCTTATGGCGCTTGTGGCCGGGTGGCACCGTGTGAAGGACCGTTTCGCGTGAGAATCCATCTTGTGGGGAGAGACGCTTCGTATGAAGAGGTGCTTTTATGAGAGGAGCCGTTTCGTGTGTCCTTCAGTTATTGAAAAGGTTAGAACCGCTTTTAATGCTGATTGATAGGGAATTTGGAACGGTTGTGTATGCCTTCGGATGCTTTCTCTATAAATAGGGGTTCTGTCGCCTCTGTGCCTTACGCTTTTGAAGATTTCTGCTTTCCATACTGGGCGGATGAAGTTTGTAGAGGATGGATGCTTGATGTTCGGCTGCCTTCGTTGGGGTTCCTCTGACGCCTCTGGACCGGCTTTTCTGAATTTCTCCGTGTGGGAGTTGTGTTTTTCCCTAGTTTCCCCTTTATGGGAGTTATGTTATTCCCTAGCTCTTGGCTAGGGAATGCGTCCTAAGGGTGTGGGGATGGTGCATCCCCTGCCCCTCACTCCTCGCTTTCTTTTCTTCCTTCCTCTCTCTCTGCTATACCTCTCCTCTTTTCTTTTCTTTTTTCTATCTCATCTGCTTCTTCTTCTTTCTCTCTCCTCTGTCCCCATCTTTTTCTCCTCTTCTCCTCCTTCTTGACTTCTTTTCATTATGTCTTTCTCCTTTATCGCCCTTCCCCCCTTTTTTTTTTTTTTTTTTTGAGGGTATTGCTTGTACTGAGTGCATCGAGGGAACCGCTTGTATTGCGTGCATTGAGAGAATTGCTTGTACTGTATGCTCTTTATGATGTAATCGAGGACACCATTGATTGTATCCAATCATGATTTGAAATAAAGATGTACTTTTTTTTTTTTATTGTATATATTTTGTTCTTTACATGTCCGAACCGTTTGGGACATCCGAATAAACAACCAGTGCTCGCCCCACCTGTCACCTAGGAATCATAAGGCCTTATTGCGAACTGATGCCTACTGATAAAAGCGCTTAAGATGCTCCGCATTCCATGTATGCTGTAATATTTTTCCTTCCTCTGTTTGGAGCTCATAATTGCCCGGTCTGACGACCCGAGATATAATATAAGGGCCCTCCCAATTAGGGCCTAGCTTCCCATGTGCTGGATTTTTCCTTGCGGGCAGTAGCTTTTTCAGGACCAAATCCCCCGGCACGTAACTTCTGGGCCTGACTCTCTTGTTGTAGTGCCTGGCGGTCTTCCTTTGGTATTCCTCTGTACGCTGCTGAACCTGCTCACGCTTTTCGTCCAGGAGCTCTAAGTTCAGACGCAGGGCCTCATCGTTTTGTTCCTCCGAGGCTAGCTCGACTCTGGGAGACTGTACTCTAATTTCAACAGGGGCTACTGCTTCTGTGCCAAAAGCTAGGGCAAAGGGAGTCTCCCGGGTTGCTGACTTCTGTGTCGTCCTATAGGCCCATAGTACTTCAGGGAGGTATTCGACCCAACTCCCCTTTAGATCTTCCAGCTTGGTTTTCAAGGCGGCCTTGAGGGTTCTGATGGTGACTTCGGCTTGTCCATTTGATTGTGGGTGAGCTGGCGACGAATAGTAATTTTTAATCCCGAGCTCGGCACAAAAGTCCCTGAATTTTGCGTTATCAAACTGTTTTCCGTTATCTGAGACCAAGGCTCTCGGGACACCAAATCTGCATATGACCGCTCGCCATACGAAGTTGCGTATTTTCTGTTCTGTGATTGTGGCTAAGGGCTCGGCCTCAGCCCACTTGGTGAAATAATCTACTGCAACGATTATAAATTTACATTGGCCTTTGCCAATGGGCAAGGGCCCCAATATGTCCAACCCCCACTGCTGGAAGGGCCAGGGGCTGGTGATTGATGTCAGAGGCTCTGCTGGGAGGCGTGATATTTTAGCGTGTTCCTGGCAGATTCTGCATCTTTTGACCAGGTTGGTAGCATCTTTGAGCATTGTGGGCCAATAGTATCCCTGTCTCAAAACTTTCCCGGCCAATGTTCGAGCTCCAATATGGTTCCCGCATATGCCTTCGTGCACCTCTCTTAGCACGTATTCAGTGTCTTCCCCTGCGATGCATTTTAGGAAAGGTGTGAAGAATCCTCGTTTGTAGAGGCTTCCCTTGTGATTGGTAAACCTAGGAGGATCTCACTCTTATCTTAGCCGCTTCCTTTGGGTCGTCTGGTAAGGTTCCGCCATTAATATAATCCCAAATGGGGTCCATCCAATTTGCCACGGACCCTACTGGGGCGACTACTATGCCGTAAGGGTCAATGGAGGGCTCTGCGAGGTATTCGACGGGCGTTGATTCCCCAATGTCTTCCTGCAAGGCCGTAGCCAGTTTTGCCAAAGCGTCGGCACGGGAATTCTCCGTTCTGGGGACGTACTTGATCTGAACTGATACAAACTTTTTTAATATATCACGGACTTTGCGAAGATATAGAATCATCTTCTCACCTTTGGCCTCGTATGTGTCTTCAATCTGTCTGACCACCAGTTGGGAGTCGCTATGGACCTCTAGCTGATCGACCTCTAATGAATGAGCGAGATTGAGGCCTGTTATTACGGCCTCGTATTCGGCCTCGTTGTTGGAGGCGTGGAACCCAAACCTGAGTGCATACTCAATGTCTATACCCTCTGGTGAGGTCAGGATTAAGCCTGCTCCGCTTCCTTGCGCATTTGAGGCTCCATCCACAGAGAGCTTCCATATGGGGAGGTCGTCCCTTGACTGGGTGGGCTCGGCGAGCTCTACTGGGGCGAATTCCATGACGAAATCGGCTAGGATCTGTCCTTTTATGGCTGTTTTTGGCTTGTACCGGATGTCGAATTCGCTCAGCTCTATGGCCCATTTCATCAACCTCCCAGAGACCTCTGGTTTATGTAGCACCTGTTTCATGGGGTATTCGGTCGGGACTTCTATGGTGTGAGCCTGGAAATAAGGACGAAGTTTCCGAGCTGCGGTCACCAGAGCTAGTATTAATTTTTCCATTTTCGGATACCTCTCCTCAGCTCCCCTCAAGGCTCGACTGCAGTAGTAGACCGGGTGCTGTACCCGCTCTTTGTCTCTGACTAGCACCGCGCTAGTTGAAAAATCTGATACTGCCAAATACAATGTGAGGAGTTCTCCTTCTATCGGGCTCACTAAAATGGGTGGCGAGCTCAAGTATGTTTTCAAGGTTACAAACGCTTCTTCACATTTCTCATCCCATTGAAAGGCTTTCTTCAAAACTTGGAAGAAAGGTTGGCATTTGTCACTTGCCCTGGACACGAATCGACTTAGAGCGGCGATCCTCCCTGTTAATCGTTGTACTTCTTTTATCCCCGATGGTGATGGCATGTCAAGCAATGCTTTTATTTTATCCGGATTTGCTTCAATTCCCCTGTGGTTGACTATGAAGCCCAGAAATTTTCCCGCTGATACGCCGAAGGCGCATTTCGCCGGATTCAGCTTCATGTTATAATCCCTCAGGATCTGGAACGTCTCGGAGAGGTGAGCGATGTGGATACCGGCTGTAGCAGACTTTACCAGCATGTCGTCTATGTATACCTCCATCGTTGTACCTATCTGTTTCTGAAACATCCGGTTCACTAACCTTTGGTAGGTCGCCCCTGCATTCTTGAGCCCAAATGGCATTACCCGATAACAGTAGGTCCCCTGTGCAGTGACGAATGATGTCTTCTCCTGGTCACTGGGGTCCATGCTTATCTGGTTATAACCGGAGAATGCATCCATGAAGCTAAGGAGCTCATGGCCTGCTGTGGCATCTACGATAAGGTCGATCCTGGGTAGGGGGAAGCTGTCCTTTGGGCATGCTTTGTTTATATCGGTGAAATCAATACAGAGCCGCCATTTGCCATTTGCTTTCTTGACGAGCACAACATTGGCCAACCACTCTGGGTATTCTACCTCCCTGATTGCCCCTGCTTGGAGGAGCTTGCCGACCTCTTCGTTGATGGCCTTTTGTCTCTCTGGTGCGAAACTTCTGCGCTTTTGCTTAACCGGCTTGAAAGATGGGTTGGTGTTTAGTTTATGAGTGATGACTGCGGGGTTAATGCCACTCATGTCAGCCTGCTTCCATGCGAAGATGTCCCTGTTCTGTCTTAAGAACTGTGTGAGGAGGCCTTTGAGGCCTTCTGCTAATTTGGAGCCGATATAGGCAAGATGCTCTGGGTCGTCATCCAATGTTACTGGTTCCAGCTCTTCTGAGGGCTCGGGCCGAGTGAATACTTCATCACGCATATCAAGCTCACCCATGCTCACATTGTCGACCGTTTTTTGTTTCATAGAGGCGGTGTAGCATTCTCGTGCCACTCGCTGATCTCCTCGAACCGCCCCAACACCGTTTACTGTCGGGAATTTGATTACCAGGTGGTATGCTGAGGGGATGGCTTTTATTGCGTTGAGAGAGGGCCTGCCCAGCAACATGTTATAGGCTGACGGGGCGTCCACTATGAGAAACCTTGCTGTCGTCGTTGCTTGGTAAGGGGGCTCCCCCAAGGTTAGCACCAGTTGGATCGATCCCAATGGCAACACCTTTTCTCCTGAAAACCCACGGAGATGAGTGTTGACAGGTTCTAGCTTTTCTCTTCCAATTCCCATTTTGTCGAAGGCCGATGCAAAAATGATGTCGGCCGAGCTCCCGTTGTCTACTAGAACCCGATGGACCGTTGTATTTGCCACAATTGCGCGGATTACCAGTGGGTCGTCATGGGGGTGCTGATATCCTTCTAAGTCTGAGTCGGAGAATGTGATAGTAGTGTCGACTCGCGGCATTTTAGATACTGACTGTACCTCCCCCATGTCTGCCGATCTTATGCTGCGCAAGTGGGCCTTCCGAGCCGAACTAGATTCTCCTCCTCCAGCAAATCCTCCTGAGATCACGTGGATTTCCCCCAGGGGTTGCTGATGCTGGGTCGTCGTCTGACGAGGTGGTGGTGGCTGAGCCGGGGCCTGGTTCTGGTTCTGGGTCTGGCCTTGAGCTTGATTCCCCGGAGATATAAAACGCCGTAGATATCCGCGCTGTATCAGATACTCTATCTCTCTTCTCAACTGTATACAGTTATCTGTGCGATGTCCATAGTCCCTGTGGAACTCGCAGTACTTGGTGTTATCTCTGGTAGCGGGATTTGACTTCATCTGCGCTGGCCATCTTAGGAACTGCTCGTTCCGTACTTCGTGTAGAACTTGCGACACTGAGGCTGTTAAGGGAGTGAAGCGCTGAGGCGAATAGCGTCGTCGTCTTTCGGGCTGTGACGGGCCCAGGCGATCCCTAAGATTCCCTCGTCTTTTATGGGATCGCTCCTGCTCTGCCCCCGGAGATTTCCTCTGGTCGCCTTGCCTCTTGGGGCTCCGTCCCCGTCGCTTCTCTGTTGTCTTTTTGTCCTTGCTAGCGGAGGAGCTTTCCTTCTTTGACAGGAGGGCCTCCTCTCCGTTTATGTATTTTTCGGCTTTGGCGAGAACCTCGGCCATGTTAGCTTGAGGGTTCTTTGAGATAGAGAACATCAGGTCTTTAGACTGCACCCCCAACCCTGCAATGAAGGCCGTGACAGCGAACTTTTCGTCAAGTACATCTATCTTCAGGGATTCGGCATTAAACCGTTGCACGTATGACTTCAAATTTTCCTGTGTTCCCTGTTTGATGGTTAACAGATGGTAGCTCGGCTTCCTGTATGTCCTAGCCCCGATGAAGTGGGAGACGAACGCGATTGATAACTCTCTGAATGAAGAAATCGTTGAAGAGGGGATTCTGTTGAACCAGGCCATAGCCGGGCCCTTTAAGTGGTGGCGAACGCCCTGCACCGGACAGGGTCTGGATACCCATGCAACTCCATCTGATTCTTATAGGTATTGAGATGGTCTATTGGATCCTTGCCGCCATCGAACGCTTCTACTTGAGGCATCCTGAATTTGGTTGGGAGCGGGTAGTTTAGCACCTCAGGGGTGAAAGGTGATTCTGTTTGTTGCACCAAGGTATCCATAGTGTCTGGGGTGCGCCCTTTAACTACCTCCTTCACATGGCTGAGCTCTTGTTGGAGGTCCCTGAACCTTTGCTCCCATGTCTGCTCTCTTGTGATCGGTGAGGGATGTTGTGGTTCTACGTTCTCGCCGCGTCCTCTGTGTACTGGTTGGCTCTCTTCCCCTGCAGGGGCTAGTTGTGAGCCGTGCCCCTTGGCTTGACTAGATTCCGCCTCTGCTTCGGTATTTCGGGGAATATCATAGCCGTGTCGTTCCTCGTGTGGAGGAACATTGTGACCTTCCTGAGTCTGTCGCTCCTCTCGGGGGTGTTGTATTTGTCTGGTGAGTTGTTCTATCTCCTCTATCAAGCGCTGGTTGACGAGGCGGAGTGCTTCTACTTCGTTTGTGTTGGCCTGGGTTGCTTCTGCCTGGCCCTGGTGGCCTGCTGTCTGCATTTCCTGGTGGGTCTAGCATCCTTGTAGGGTTAGCGTTGCTCCTGCTCGTGTTCCTAGTTGATACCATCAGTAACTGAGAAATCAGTTATCTTTGTGTAAGAACAGTCGTTCCCACAGACGGCGCCAACTGATGATGCCTTTTTCAACCGGAACTGGGCTGGAGCGAGTAGGGTCGTCGGGTTGGACCAAGACTACTGAGGGGTCGAACTGAAGGATGCCGGACCGTTTGGGCGGGGGTAGGATTACTGCAATGTCGATCTACAGGCTCTGGATGCGGCACTTTCCTGCAATAAGAATCAGGAGGAAGAAGGGCCGGCGAGGGCTTCGCCTATGGCCGCTCCGATGCCTAAGTCAGATTCTTTCTGAGAGCAAAGAGAGAATGCTTAGATTGTTTAGTATTGGCGTACCTTTCAGTTGGTGGAGTGGCCTTGTATTTATAGTGGATACTCGGTTGGACGATGACTAGGAGTCCTTCCCGTTAGAGGATATATTTCCTCATATAGTTAGCCTTAGATTTAGCAACGGATTAGTCAAGGGAGTTTATTTGGGATAATCCTCCGTCTTTATTGGGGGATGCCCATCTAACGGTCTTTTATTGCTTTTACTTCCCTTTATAATAGGACTTGATTAGACGAATAAGTTATCTTTTAGGGAATATCCTATCTTCTATTATTGGCAGGATTTGAGTTGACTGGCTGTATATGGGCCTCCCTATTTTTCCAAATCCGTGTTTGGGCCTAATGAGCCGGACCTCTGTTTGTACTGCTATGGAAGGACACGGGCGGGGCATGGCCCTCATTGCTCTATCGGGCTGGCGGGTGGGACACTTGGTCCAATTCTATACCCCCATCAAAAATTATTAATAAGCATTTTTTAAAATATAATCGAGACAAGGCATGCGAGACATAACAATATCCGAACCCGTTCCTGATTTGAGAAAAGAAACCAAAACCTACTAAAAACCCAATTAAGCTTAAACCAAATCAGTCTCATTAGGGATAGGGTAGGACGGAAACTCGAAATAACCCGTTTGATTGCCATTCCTAAGAAAAGCAGGTTTTGACTTCTTTTTTTTACTTTTATTCATTTTTGCATATTATTTTCATTTTTGCATATTATATTACTCTATTCTTATAAGAATTCGATCCAGGTTCATATTATAGTTCTCGTTCTCCCGTATGCCTAATTCACCATTTTACCATTTGAGCCGAACCTCAAAACAGGTTTTGCCTCAAATTTGTCTTACCAAGATAACTAATTTGAGAAACATAAGAAAATTTCTAATTACTTAAAACTAAAAAAAAACTTTAAAGTTTAATATATAAAAATAAGGAAAACAAGGAGAATACGTTTGGTTTCTAGTTCTAAAATAAACAAAAAACACATAAAATACTAAATTCAAATAACAAGAACAATCTTGAGTGAACACCATTTTGATGGATGTTTTCTGTGTTTTCAAAAACTATTTTCAAAAATAATTTTCAAAAACATGAAATAAACATATCGTAATTTTCTAGAAAATATAAATATTAAGAAAGAATCGAAATATAGTTGGTAGCAACCAAAGTAAGCAAGAAGTCCAGATGGGCCTGAATTGTGTGGACAATTTTTGAGTCAACCATAGCATAATGGCCCAACACTTAGGCCTGGCCCATTGAAATTGTATTTGGGCCAAAAAGAAACCAAAACGATGCGTTTTGGGGTATACAAACTACAAAGCATTCAGAAGCGAAAATGGGAAAAAGAGACAAAAAAGGAAAAAAAAACGGAAAAAACGATCCTCCCATAAGCCAAACGATCCTACAAACGTATCTTGATTTCAGTTGTTCTTCGCTTGGAGAAGGAGAAATAATTAAACTCGGTTCAAAAGCAACGCAATGGTGCTCTCAGGTCTCTTTCTTTGATTTTTGGTGTGTAATTTGTACGCCTTCATTTATTTGCATTGGAATTGTTCGATGAAATTTCGCACAGGGTTCAGTGTTTTTTGATCAATGATTCAGAAACTTATGTTTCATTTTTTATTTCATCTTTTAAGAGGGCATTTCTGAATTGGGTTTTTCAATTTTGTTTTCAGCGTTAGCCCTTGGAAGTCAGCTTCAGCTTCAGCCCAGAGTCTTAAGCATGAAGAAAACGCCAATTCCCGGTATGCTAACTTGATTACAGTATTATCATGTTGATTCTTGGATAAGTGGCATCTATACTGTATCGAGTATTTGTATTTTTCTTGGTTGTGTGCGCGCGTATGAACATACGAAAAATGATGAATTTTTGTCTGGGTTTTGATGAACTGAACCACTTTAGAAGTGGGGTTGGTGATACAGGAGGTGTTCTTATGTCTTAAATTTTTGGGATTGTTCGGAAACTTAGGGTTCATTTATTGCAATGTATGTCTATCTACTGATCCATAATTGGTATGAGACCCTTTTTTTTTTTCCTATTTTGAATTGGGTAGCAAGCTTCTCTAGCCTGGGATGGTTTTGATTTTGTTGCTTTTAATTTGTCTTACATAGAGAGGTAGATTCTGTGCAATAACTATCCTGATTCAATCCGATCATGGATTATCCGATGAGAATTTAGGAGCCCTGGTAAATGTGTAGTCTGTTATAAGATGGAGTGATACGATCCCACATCTTCCACAAGAAATTGGGTAGTGGTACTTAAGCTTGAGAGGTTCTCCCACCTATCAAATCGGTTTTTTGGGTTGAGTTCTCCTATTAGGCTTAGGTACCTATAATTGGTGCTTTCATTGAGAGTTTATGCATAGCGGGAATGTGCTACCTAGTGCCTAGTGCCTAGTGCCTCAAGAGAGGGCT
>JAREIK010018203.1:0-71841 GCA_029783825.1 Sapria himalayana
ACTTCCATTGTGTGAGAAGCTTGCATGTGCTGTTTACTTTCAATTTTTGTGAGAAGCCAACTTCCATTGTTGTGCCGCTATAAAATGAATGAAAATGTAATGCATGTGCTGTTTACATTCAATTTTGTAGAGAATATAATACATTAACGAAGGTGAAGCACGTAAGAAGCTTGCATGAACTCACCCGCTTGATTCTCGATTCCCACTTGGTCCCGCAATGCAGTGCTCCGAAAATTAGAATTATTTTTTTTATATAATTTTGATCAAGGAAACACTGAAAAAACCATTTGTTTCTAAAGAAGCATTTAATGATTTAGTGTAGAAGCTTCGGAGATAATCTCAATCAGTTCTGTCGTGATTGAAGCTTTATAATTCCGTTGCCAAAAACCTAGTTGGTCGATACTGGTTGAAAGTATTGAACTGAGAGAGAGAGAGAGAGACCTATATGAATGAGAGCGAGGCGGCCTAGTAATTCCCTGGCATTTTTGCTAAAACTATCCATGGCTACCATCCTGGCTCCATGTTCACTGTAGGCAATCTCAAGCACTACATTGATGGTTGAACAAGACATGGAATGAAAAAAAACATAATAATATTTTTTTTTGTGGGAAAGGAATATTACGGCATAATTTCTCTATTTGGGAGAGCGAGGTTGCTTACACAGGAGAACTAAAACTTGGTCAGATTTTGAAGCATTTCACCCTTTGTTTCTCCTACTTCAATCTCGTAAGAATCTAACTCACCCATCTTTCCACCATATTGGATGATTCACATTCTTTCTCCACTACTGTCACATACACAAATTCGACAAAAAAATCTGGAAGGGACACATACAAGCAATATGAGTAATGAGGGAATAGAAAAACAAGCCTACATATTTCAACAGTAATGGTGAATGAAGTATAAGCAATCAAATTCAAGCAAAATGAGTTCCTCCAATTCACTTTTGTATTTTCACTAGCTAAATTATCCAAAAGCTGAAAAAAAAGAATAAAATAAATGGAGAGATCAACAACATACACAACATTAAATATTAAAAAATATTTCAATAAGAAAAAATAATTCAAGTATGTTATGATCAAAATTAACTAGGATAATTACACTTACACAAATTATAATCAAATAATCACATGTCAAATAATCACCAATATTACATTTTAAAAGAGTATCCTACAACTAGCAGCTTGGCCTCCTGTAAGATAGAACAGCATGATCGGGCAGAGAGATGAAAAGCACTATCACACTGAGTAAAAAATCTCATCGAGCCTGTTATGTTATAATTATATCACATCACTTTCATTAAAACACATTTCTAATATAATCAAGCAAAAATATAGTCATACAATACAATCAATCATAAAATCACACCAGCCCACATCAATTCCTTGTGCATTTTTTCTCTACTTTCTATGATCCTTAACCAAGCTTATATGCACGGATGGCATGTATAACTTTGTTAAAATATCAACCTGTCACATGTTTTAATGCAAATGTAAAGCAATTCAAACATTTTAATAATAATTAAAAGTGGATTCGCAAATGCACAAGGGATTTGAAAATATAACATTCCATCACTTATGAACGATACATGTAATGAGTTTTAGAGAGTGGATTTGCAATTGCCAACTCATGAGAGTTAATGTATTTTTTGCCGAGACAACGCTGATTTGCAAATAAAGCAACAATCATAGAATAGAAAAATGCCACTAAATGAATTATGACAAAAATCTATGTCGCATTTAAGAGATTATTTCTTAAACTGTATATTGGCCTTTGAGTGACTCTGAATATCTGATCAATGTGCCCTGTAATCATAAGAATTCAAAAACTCAAACCTAGCAAAATGAGATGATGCCAACAATTAAGTAGACACAACAAATAATACACAAACTGATTATCAACTTAAAAAACATTATGATTCTTATTAATTTGAAGATACACAAGTATTACATAGGCAATTGATTAGGTGTTTTTTAAATGATAAAAATGTAGCAATTCAGAAACAAGTAAATACTTTAAAAAAAGGTTGTAGTTCATACTTGTTGGTGCACATTACTCGGTCCCAAGGGCAACATAGTTTGATCCGTTGGTCTTCTGAATTCATGATATTTTGCACAAAATATTGCCAAAAGCATTCATGTCCTCCTACATTTTTAGTATCGATTTGAATTTAGCAACAAGTTCCTGGATAGTAAGGGGTTCGTTTTGAAGCAAAACACTAGGAAGGGATGCAATAAAAAACCAAAAAAAATTAGTTTCACCTGTATCAATCGATCCACTCTAGCATTCAAATTATCTGAAGATGCTTCCTTGTGAAGAGTTTGTAGTGTATAAAGCAGGCGAGAATTGATATCATTTGAAAGATGTTGTCGAATGAGGAGATTAATAATTGAAGGGGGATATGATTTGATGATATTAAAACAAAGGAGGATTAATAATCTTATTTCAGATTTAAAAATCTTATGAATTAGCATGGAATATACTTAGACAAAGATTTAAAACACTTATTTTATACATTTATCAGAAAATCTCTATAAATGAAGATTTCTTAAGAGTTTATAGTAATTTATAAGTAACTACCAATTATAATTGATATATTTTAAAATCCAATTTTCAAATTCTTGTGGATTTCAAATAATGGATTACTATGTTCTTCCATTTGGTCTTCAACTTCATGACTTATTCAAATGTTAACTTAGATATACCTTTCTATCTAATAAGATATCATATCTTTATGCGATGACAAAAATTTGTCCAAACTATAAGAATAGTAAGTCTTGAATTCAAGATTTATCACGCACGATCTCTTCAATCTTTTGAGGTAAGACTATCGAGATAATATACTAGTACAATTTATTTTCTTATCTAGCCTTCATAATTTAAATGCTTCCAAATATTAAGATATGATATGATAGATATGGAGATCACATTCACACCCAAGTACAGAATACTCTTGCTTTAACAGGATATATAAAAAGAGATAAATATCTCAACAAATTTACCCAATAACTTTGTGGAGATTGTGTTTGAAGAGACTATGTAATACACAAATTTTTTAAGTGATCAATCATCTTAATATATTATTCTCTCATAAACAAATTTAACTTCAAAGTTAATATGAAACCAATATTAGTATTTAAACGTCTCATGATCAATACTTATGAGACAAACTCTTTGAGGATAAGATGTTATACTCAAAATTATATGAATTAGCAAAAAAATAACGCAAAAAATAATAAAATATGTACAATGAGTATATAAAATCTCAACTTGGATTGTGTCTATTCACATGTTAACAGCTCATATATAAAGTATAGAAAAACATAAACACAAATAAAATGCAACATCCTCAAATTGATGAATAAATTGAAATTTATGATATCAATTTTAAAAAAAAAATAAATTGAAATTTATTCAAGTCTTTAGTGAAGATATTCACTTGTTATTTTATTATATAAACATAAAATATACACATAATATCATTTTAGATCTTTTTTTTGGAAAAAAAATAATAATTCATTTTCTATATATTTTATTTGCTAGTAAAATATCAAAATAAATATTATATATCATTATCATAAAATTTCTTAATAATATTATTTATCATTATACACCTGAGATTAATCACCTGAGAAATTCTTAATAAAATTATTTATCAAATAAATAAAAAATATAATATCCACTACAAATTGATGAACAAATACTCATGATATCAAATTTAAAAAAATTGTTGAGATTTATTCAATACCTTCATGAAAATATTCACTAGTTAATTTATTATATAAACATAAATTATACACATAATATAATCTTAAATCTTATTTTTTGAAAAAAAAAATCATTTTATATACTTTATTTGCTCTTGAAACATCAAAATTAATATTATATATCATTATCTAATTATTATAATAAAAAATAAAAAGAAAAACAAAATATTACTCAATCTCTTCAAATAAATAATTAATCTAAAATTTATCACTTATGATCATTATCATCACATTTAATTATGTATCTATATCAAATCTCAAAATAATTATTTATTTATTATTTTTCAAATATATAAAATCCCAACTTAAATATGAATGCTCGAATAATTGTAAAAGCATTGATCCCTAAAAGATATAGGGCCTAAAAATTTCATCTCATCCTTCAGTATATGATAAGCTGTATCTATCTGAATCTATAATAAAAAATCTAAATAATTATTAATTATGCTTATTATAATAATTATATCTGATATTATAATCGTCAGATATTAATCTTACATATGATTTTCTAATTGTGAGAGTTGGCTAAATAAATCAGATCAAACATAAATCTAATATTTTAGGTCAATCCAAAATATCTATTACAATATAAGTCAAAGGATCAACTCAAAGTACATATTCAACTACATATCTTATCTATGACAAATTTTTTCTCATTAAAATAATCTATATTTATCTGTGAATCTAAAAAAAAAAAAATTCAAATAAATATAAGATACCATTTAAATTACACTTATTTGATAGTAATGTATTTGATATGTTGTACCAGTCTCTCTTTTTATTATCATATTGATTTATTTTGTGATCTTCCATACAACTCCATACTTCAAACTTTTATAATTAATATCTGAAACATGAAGATTTTTTTCAAACTTTTAAAATAATTATGCATTCTAGAAGACATGTGCTCGTATAAATCTAATGTGCAGAAAATTTTGAATCCTTGGCACATTTATCATTACTCTATAAATTGCAAAGATCATTTATTATAAAATTAAAAAATGTATCCCTTGAGCACACATATTTGCTAGAATATACACATAAAGCACATGGAAGTTTTTATGTGTGTGTATTTTAGGACAATATAAAACAAGCATTCAGACCTCAGCATGAGTTTCTCTCTAGCCTCAGATTGGGAATTCTTGGTGATGCGCCCAAGTTATACACCAACTGATCATCTATTATGCCTTTACTTGTCAAATTCTTTTTATGAGTTATATTTGTTACTGGTGATCGCTTCAGCTATTGGATAAAAAAACAAATCAAAGAATACTATTGCAATTGAAAACTAGTAAAAAAGTGAATTACTTAATGGCCTTTTATAATTAAGTAGAAGTTGATAAAACAACTAGCTGTCATAGTCATAGGTCCCATATAACAAATTATGTTTAGGTGTTTCGGGTCAAAAAACAAAGTTGCTGAGATTTTCCATTAATAGCTACATTGTTCTAGACATGAAAGCTTAAATATTTTTGAGCAGCAAGATCCTTTTTGTTGAAATCCATGCAAAACCCATGCGAAAATCATATGATAGTGAATGAACCTTTTTTAGAGGCTTTAGATTGAGGAGCAGGCAGTCTCTTGCGGGATCATCCCTTGGTAAATATGCTTCCAAGATATTCCTCATCTTCGGCATTAGCCTTGCTGTAACTATCATCACTTATATCATCGTTGTCATAATTTGATTCTAATACAGTGGATTTATGGGAGACTAGTGTTGATTGCACCAGCCTCCAATTGGCTCTCCTTGGCCTGGGTTGCTAGACCACTCCAAAAGTGGCCGCCATCATACTAGCTGGTCGCCTGTCCATTTATACACTTCGACTGGTGTTGGCACTTTGCCGTGGGGACTCAGTGGAAAGTTAAAGAGGGAAAACATGCAAAACTGTGTTGACCTAGCAACACAAGTGATTTGTGCGAAAAACTAAAAATTGAACATAATAATTTATGATTTAATTTTTTGATTTTATTAATTACACATAATCATCTATTCATGTATACTATACAAGTGGAGTAATTCAACTTCCTAAATACAAGATATTAATTAGATTAACCACCCAAAGACTAATTTTCAAATACTAGGTCCATATTTAACAAATAACATATATATATATATATATATATAGTTATTTATCATCCCCTCAAACTCATGATGCACCATTATAAGCATTGATAATTTATCAACTAAAAATGAGAATGAAAATTTGAACACAACTTAATAAAGAAATCTACAAGCTATAAGGAAGAAAAGAAACAAAAAAAACAAAGTGATGGTGTCATACTTGAGATGATAATGTGTAATATGACAATCAATTTTAATGTGCGTGATTCATCCATTCATGAAAAATTTATGAATAATTTGAATAACACTCTTGTAATCACAATATATAATAATTGAGTGAGAAAGAAATACTCGCATATATGCAAATAACTAACATAACCACACATAATTCTATTGTAGTAAATATCGTAGCATAATACTCTGCTTTAATTGAAGATAGAGAAATAGATAATTATTTCTTATAGAGAAAGCAAAAAATCAACTACATGAACAATATAAGCAATATCAAGATGAGTAATAGTAAGATATGTTAAGCTCCCAACAATAGTATGACATAATATAGGATCAGACAAAGGCACATTAAAAATCACATTTAGCTAGGTACAATTCCCTAGCTAAATCGATATTTTCTTGTAGTGTGAGATTTTTCACGTTTGAGATATGTATCATATAATAAATTTAATAATATAAAACAACATAAAAAATAACCTCGCACATTAAAACATATACAAAATATATTAAAATATTAGAATATATAATAAAATATAAATGTTAATAGACTGTAAGTTTATAGGCAAAAAAAAAATTTCAACTAGATATCAAGCATCATTGAAATCATACATATCTAATTATATAATTATGTGTTAATTATCATTATAAAATATCTGACTATGAAAAAAAATTAATAAAATAATAATCAATGACTCATACTAGACATGAGATTTTACTTTCTAAGATTTATAATAATCTTTTATAATATGATGAATATGAATTCATCTACAAATGCTCATACATTATACTTGGGTATATATGCAATATGAATAATATATTTAACAAATATAAAGAATATTCATTTTTGAAGACAATTAAAATAAAAAAAATATTTTAAATATTAATCTTTTATTTATTTCTTTACTACTTGATTGCTTATATAAATCATAGGATTAAGATCAAAAGAATAATAATATTATCAAATTTATATCAATTTTCATAAATTGACTATAAGAACTTTAAAATAAAATTTAAGAATAATTATATAATTTATTTAAACATTATAAATATAAATATGATATTTTTAGTGATTATCTAAGTATGGAGATCAATATCATATTTGAAGATTAATTTTTTCATTCAATTAGCTAAAGACAATTGATAAAAAGTCATCTAAATAGGAATAAGTTATCAAGATATTTGAATATTAGTTACTATTTCATCTTATCTAATAATTACAAAAAAAATAATAAATTGAATAGGTAAAAATTATACAAATACACTTTTTTCCTTTATCTTAGATGATATTTGAACATGATATACTAACTCCTCAGAGTATAGCATCAATGTTGTTTATTATGAATATAATTAGATAGAAAGACCGGGTTATAATAAAATATTATTGAATCTTTATCATGCTTAAATAATTAGGAGAAGCATGATGAGTCTTTAAGATAAAATCTAAAGACATATACAAAAATAATGAAACCAAAACTTATAGATGTGATAATTCAAACCAAACCATGTGATATTATAACACTAACTCTACCCTATCATATATTTTATTTTATAATCTTTTTATTGTATTTTTTACAAGCATTTATATTTGCATTTTTAGACTTGTATATATTTTTAATATACTTTTTTACATTGATAATCATATATAGTGTGGTTTAAATATTAATAAAATAAATTTTTATAATATATTTTTATTTTTTTTCTCAAATAAATATATATATATATAGGAAGTAGCCAAGAGGTGAAAGAATAGATCCTAGTCAAAACAAGCCCAAGCTAGCATGAGTTAGCCACATGTTAATTTTTAACCTGAGCCAAAACCAATCTAATTAGTTCATTCTGCCCTAGACAACGAGGCGTGCTAGACACCTTTGTTTGTTGTCGGGCTAGCACGACATGTCCCATGCTAAAAAGCATGATGTGCTCGACACCACATTGTGGTCTAGTTGAACCTCAAAAAAATAGATCATGTTGGTCTGGTATGACCTATTTGCCACTTCTATTTTAGCTTATTACATTAATATTTTTTTGTTATGTTATGTTGATGAAAACTCATAACATATAGACTACGTCAGTAGCATTTATCTATTATATAGAAGTATTGTTTATAGGTATTTTTCATATTAAGTATCATGAATATTCTTCTTCTCTTTGATTTCTACATATTCAATAGTAGATCTTTATAATATTAAAAAAAAAATAATTCTTTTTTATTTTATAAAAATGTACCAATAAAAAACACTAAGATTATATAAATAATAATAAAGATAAAATACAAGATATTATTATAAGCAATTACTCTACAAAGTCATCGAATCAACGAGTTGTGTAATTTAATCTATAATGATCTAATAATTAAAGTCATCTAAGATAAAATAATCAAGTCAAGTCTTACCTACTCAAAACTATAATTACATGTGATTACCTATTATACCAAGATACTGAATTTGTTCAATTTTCCTATATCCTTTGAAACTATTAGTTTATTCACTACACCTAATATTTTTTGCATTTCTTCATGGGCAACTTTTCTTTTGACCAAGGTTAGTGTGATTAAGTGTCTACTTTTTGTCTATCTTTCATTTTTAAACTGAAGTTTGATTTCATGATATTACTTTTGTAACACAAGAAGTTAAGGGTGTTGGTGTTGGCTGATAGTAGCAGCTTATTTTTCCATGGTAAATGATAAAAGCATTGTTAGTTCTACAACATGTTTGAATGTAAATGTTTTAAATAAAATATGCATAAATTAGGTTATAGATATTTAAAAATTAGAAATAGGTTGGTGAACCTTTATGTACAACACTGTAAACCATGAAAAACAATTTAACTATAATCTCAACATCCATTCAAGTTGCCATATAAACATAAATACCAATCTTACCTTAGAAAAAATTGATATTAAAATTATATAAAATTTTTATGAATGCTAGCTGATCACAAATAATGCATAGGATGAAATGTCAGTATTCTATTAAATTTATTGTTTAAATTATTGTTTAATACAATATGTTTTATTTATTCATGAACAATTTAATTAAAAACAAATCATATATTTTCGGGTGTATTTCAAAAGAGTTTACAAGTGATAGAAGTTTGACTCTTTATTGTACTTGTGTTAGAGATGATATGTTGGTAAAGCCAACATATTTATTAGTTTAATTGACAATAAAGTTAGGAAAAACTAATATCACGAAAGTTTGGTGCTCACATTGATTTAGTAGGATGAAAATACCAACCAAGATCTATGTTGCTTAGTTTGCAAGTGAATACCTACTCAGGTTTGCTACTTGAATTGTCAAGTTGACTTTGTGTAATGTTAAAATATAATAAATTTTTATTTTATCAAGAGATAATATTTAAAGATTATATTTTAAAAATTATATAAATTATTAATTTTTTGCTTAAAACATATGTCCGACAAATTAGAATACTCATATAATCAAGAATATTCATAATTTGTGAAAGGATTGTTGATATTGTATAATCTTGATAAAATCAAATTCATTATATTTGATATTGTTCATGTTTTTTTTTCAATCTCCTTTATTTGATAAAATTAAAGAAAAAATTAATTTTTTTAATGTAAAAAAAAGATACCATCCTCAATTAAATATAAAATATGCCTACTCATGGTGATACTGATTAGTAAATTCTTTTAAATATAATATTTGACCTACTCATGGTGATACTTATTGTTGTTATATGTTATTAGACGTAGGGAAATTATGTAATGGTGTATTAAAATAATATTTTTTTAAAAAAAACCTAAATAAGTAAATATTCATATTAAAAAATATATCAAAATAAAATATTTCTACTTCTTGTAAACTCAAAAAATACTTTTATTCCTCCTGTATATTTCATGATTTGAAAAAAATAAAAAAACAAAAAAAATCTATTTATAAAACACTATAGCATGAGATGTATACTATTTTGGAAAATAGTATGCCCGATTTGTAGCAATATAATATTTATATAAATATTATAAACACAACATTATATATAAACATTTAAACATTTTTATAATCATATGACATTATATATAAATGTTTATACTCTAATATAATATATATATATATATATATATATATATATATATATATATATATACGTATACTTATATATAAACATTGATGTGTTTATATAAACATATAATGTTATATAAATATTTATACATATGTATAAATGTTTATAAATATTTATACAACATTTACGTAACACTATACATTTATATAATTGTTTATATAACATTTATATAACATATAAAATGTTTATACATATTTATAAACATTCATATAACATATAAATTTTATATAAATATATAATATTTATAATGTTTATATAATTGTGATATATATACTATATAATATTTATAAAAGTGTTACATATATATATATATATATATATATATATATATATATATATGTAACATTTATAAAAATATTTTAAATACATTATATCTAAACAATTATAGATTTATATAATCATATGCCATTATATATAAAAGTTTATACTTTAATATAAATGTGCAACTAAGAGAATAATGATGTGAAATATGATGCTTGTATTCATACACAAGTGATTATCTCTATAATGTATTTATCATATGAAGAAATGATATATCATAGAGAAATATTAGTAGTTTTATCTATGAATGAGACTGAAAGTATTATTTGGTATTGAGGGAGACAAATCAATTATCATTGTCATTTTGGAGTCTTCATAGAGCTCCTCTATCATGATGCTTACTTTAAAGAAGTAAACAAATCTGTTTTTAAAAATTGTTGTTTATACTTTCATACTACAAGAAACTATCGATTTAGCTTGGAAATTTTAGTTAGGAATAAATCCCTAGCTAAATTGCGAGGGATTTCTAGGGAATAACAAGGGATTAATGATTTTTCTTTGAAAAAAAATATAGCAACGGATTAGTAACGGATAATTTTTCGTAAATTCTGCTCAAGAAAAGTGGGGGATATAGCGACGAAAATTTTTCATAAATTTACTCAAGAAAAGCGGGGATTTTAGCCACGGATTTAGCGACATAATTTTTCTAGCTAATAAAATACGGAAATTAGTGAGATATTTCCCTAGCAAATAAAATATTGAAATTAGCGATTGATTTAGTGATGAATTTTCTATCTATTATATCCGAAATTTAGCGACGAAATTAGCGATGGAATTTCCCAAGCTAATAAAATACTAAAATTAACGATGGAGTTAGCGACGGAATTTCTACCTATTAAAATCTAGAATTTAGTGATGAATTTAGAGACCGAATTTCCCTAGCTAATAAAATTCAGAATTTAGCGATGGATTTAGCGACAGATTTAGCGATGGAATTTTCCTAGCTAATAAAACCATAAATATAGCGACGGATTTAGCGACAAAATTTCCCTAGCTAACAAAATATGGAAATTAGTGATCGATTTAGCGACAGAATTTCCCTATCTAATGAAATACGGAAATTAGCGATGAATTTTTCTAGCTATTAAAATCCAGAATTTAGCGACGGATTTAACAACAGAATTTCCCTAGCTAATAAAATATGAAAATTAACGATGGATTTATCGACTGAATTTCCCTAGCTAATAAAATCCAGAATTTAGCGACATATTTAGAGATAGAATTTCATAGTTAATAAAATCCAAAAATTAATGATGGATTTAGCGATAGAATTCCTAGATAATAAAATATGGAAATTACCGATGCATTTAGGGATGAATTTCTCTAGCTATTTAAATCAGGAATTTAACGACAGATTTTGCGACAGAATTTACTAGCTAATTACATCCTTAACATAGCGACAGATTTCAGTTATGGAATTCCCTAGCTAATTATATACTAAACATAGCGATGGATTTTAGCGACGGTGTTTAGCGACATAATTTCCCTAGCTAATTACATCTGAAATTATAGTTATAGATTTAGCGATGGAATTTCCCTCGCTAATTACATACTTAATATAGTGACGAATTTTAGCGACGGAACTTCCCTAGCAAATTGCTTCTTGAATATAGTGATAATTTTAGTGAGGTAATTTCCCTAACTAATAAAATCATGAATATATCGATTGATTTAGCGAGGAGATTTCTCTAGCTAATTAAATCTGAAATATAGCGACGGATTTAGTGACTGAACTTCCCTAGCTAATTAAATTTCAACATGGCGACGGAAATTCCCTAGCCAATATTTAATTATTTAATTTTTTTTATTTATTATTAGTTTTAATATTTTATTTAATTTTGTTTATTAAATGTATGTTAATGGTCTATAAATGGGCAATCCTTTAAAGATACATTCTCCTCTTAAAATCATAAAAAATGATATTATAAATAATTAATTTAAAATATATAAAAATAAAAAAAATTATATTAGTAAGGACTAAAATAACTATTTTTATGATGTTTAATTTTTAAAAATTATATAAAAATTTTTCTAGATTTTTAATTAAGAAACTAAATAAATTAAATTAAAGTAACATTAAATAATTAATTCAATAAGTATAATAATTTTTGATATTTTAAAAATTAAATTAACATACATTAAAATTTCTATTAATTTAAATGAAAATTAATTCATTATATGATAAAATAGAAAATATTTTCAAAAATATCTAAATTGACGAATAAACTAGTAAATATTAATATTATTATAACTATTAAAAAATTTATGATTATAGAAATCTTTGAAAAAATAAATAATACAAATTTTAAAAATCTTGAAATGTAATAAAAATATAATTTTTTCAATAAAGTTAAAAAAATAGAATAATAATTATAAATAAATACATAGATGTTTAATCCTACTAAAATTTATAAAAATTAAATAATTGAGTAATATTTTACAATTAACTTTTAACATTAAGTTTTTATTAAAATAATGAATATTACTTTTTTAAATTATCTTATCACTTATGTAATTTTTTGAATTTTAAAAATTATTAATGATATCAATAATATGAAATTTTATTGCGTTATAAAATTATTTCATATTATCTTCATAAAAATTAATAGTAATTCTTAAAAATTATAATCATAAAATATAAATTTTTATATATTTGTTAACATTAAGAGTATTTTATAACTTTTAGGAGAGTTGCTAAAAGACAAATCACTTTTCATTTATGTTTTTTTATATGAAGTTTGTTAAATGTTGTACCTATATGATTTTTTTAAGGCAAAACATATTTTTATTATTGTTTATATATTTATTTATTAATTAATATTATAATAAAAATTATATGGTATTTGTTTTTCATTTGTACCTTGCTATACGCACATTAATTTTGTTAAAAAAATTTTGATAGTAAATAAAATTAATGAGTATTTTGTATTTTATATATATATATATATATAATATAAATATATATATATATATATATATATATATATATATATATAATATTGTTTATTTAATGTTTTAATAATTAAAAATATAAATATTTTCCTAAAATATACATTCTCTCTCTTGACGCTGATGCATCTCTAACAGGATGAATTCCTCCACATTCCACCATCTATCTCTCAATGCAGATTCAACAAAAATTATTTAGAGGTTTAAATTTTAATTTGTTATTGAATTGAGGTACATTATACATTGATTCTTCATCGATTATCTTAGATTGCTTAATCGAAGAGTAAGCATTTTATTCTATTTTTTTTGTTTCTGAAGTTCGTCTTTAATCAACCATGGCATGCTTGGATTTTGTATATAAACTTATTTGTATACTTGCTTCATGCATTTGTGATATAATGCGTTGTCATTGTGTGGATTTTGATGGTGGTCGGATACAAAATATATATAAACTATATATATACTTAGGTTTGCTGACTTGATATCTACAAAAATAGTATACATCAATATGCATTGTATTTTATATATACTAGTATACATACTTAGGTATGCCGACTTGATATCTACTAAAATAGTATACATCAATATCCATATATATTTTATACATAACTTGTATACATACTTTGGTATGTTGACTTGATATCTACAAAAACAGCATACATCAATATGCATGTGTATTTTATACATAACAAGTACACATACTTAGGTATGCCTACTAGATATCTACAAAAAATATTGAAAAATGAGTAATGCTCGAATTCAAAAATAAAATAAAATAAAATAAATTGAAATAAAATGAAATAAATGAAATAAATGAAATAAAAAAAATAAATGAAATAAATGATAAAAAAAGAAATAAAAAAAATAAAAAAAAATAAAAAAAATAAAAAAAATAAAAAAAATAAAATAAAATAAAATAAAATAAATAAAATAAATAAAATAAATAAAATAAATAAAATAAATAAAATAATAGTTTAGCATGTCAAATTAAATTAAACTGATTATACTTGATTGAACTAGTTTGAACTATTCTACCAACTTCTAGAAAACTCAATAATATTTACACATGTAATTGAAAATAATTGAGCAAGAGTTTATCATTTCACTTTGAAATATTCTCTTGATATGTGTTGTGTGCTAGGAACCCCAAATCACTTTTATTTATAGGCAAGATTCAAAGTTTTTTAATTTTTGATGCAACATTTAGTAAGCCAACACATAGCTTTCACATGTCATGTCAATCCTTGGCAAGTATACACATCATCATATAACAAGCACACTTTCTAGCACTTGGCATTAATGCACGAGAACACATAGTAAGTACATAATCAATACTTATCATTCATGTAAACCAAGACATGGAAATCATACATACTAACACATGATATTCATGCAAGTAAGCATGTGATAAGCTTGTAAGTCAACATATGATATAAAAATAATTATTCTTATTAATTTTTTCATATACTTTATTATCATTTTCCTACATGATTCATTTATATTCTTATGGTTGCACTTATCTTTAACAAAGATTATCATGGTGTGTGTGTTTGTGTGTGTATATATATAAAGATTTATATTTACCATGTATCTAACATTTTGTAATTTAAATTTATCTTGAAATTATCTCAAACATATAATAACTTCATATTTATGTTTCTTGAAATAAAACACTTATATTTCTAATAATTTCAATATTCCTTCAATAGATGTCTCGTAGTGTGTGATTCCTTGTGATCTCTCCTGTTTAGTGATGAGTGGACTTGTTGAATCAAGTTTAGTAATTAAAAATAATGATTTCATACTGATATAATAAGATCAACATATAGCAATGTGTCATGGACACTCAAGCTAAGAAAGTAAAAAATATATGAACCAAACTTTTGTGTACATAATTACTATCAAGAATAATATTTTTAAAAACAAATAGCATGGTAATAAAAATCCAAACCAACAACATGGTAGACTAATCGGCAAAAGATGATGAATACTCTAACACTTAATATATGAGTCCGATCCTCATAGATGTTGGATATGTTTTCAATGGTACTATCATTTATCATGTTGTTCAGATGTTGGGACGTGAATTTTACATATTCTAATCATGAAGCCTCATAGCTTATATAAGAGCCAAATAATAATGTTGGGTTGAGTTTGGGAGATGGGTAGGTAGATAAAAAAAGTATAATAATTTTAATCTATAACATTTTTGTTTTAGATAGAGGGTATAAAACTATTAAAAATATTTAGAAATTTTTAATGTTTATAATCCCCACAACGTCATGCAACACAATAGATTTTTTTCTACCAAATAATGTTTTATCAACTTCAATTTATGATTTTAGCCACAAAAATGTAGTTATTATTACTCTAACAATTCAACTTCTACCAAATTTATATTAACTATAATTTATACCATTAACAACTGTGGATTATGAAGAGTTTGGGTATCTCTTTAACGTTGATGAATTTCATGCCTTACAAGAGTATTCTTCTTACGACAACATTCGTTAGGACACCCTTTATCCTACCATGTTAATAACATCATCTTTTAACACACGGTAATTTTTTTGTACTCCAATATGTTTATTTTAAACAATTTAAAAAACTTATAAATATGAGGAGTAATTATTAGTTGAATGGTGTAGCTATTAGTTGAGTACCATTACTATTTGTTGTAACCTACAAGCTTGAATCTAAGTTTCATGTTTCACAAAATTTGTGGCAGATGTATCTTGTAATAAATAGTAATAAAGAATATAAGAAAATATGAGAAGTATTATGGAAATGTATGTATCATTAATGAAACATTAATTTATAGTACTAGCGAATATATGTGAGTACTCTATTATGTGAGTACTCTTTTATAGTTTAATATGATATAAACATATTTATTAATTATTTTTAGTCCAAAACATATATATTTAAATATTATTTCATATCTTAATAAAATAAATATAAATTATTATAATTTCAAAAATATCAATACAATATAATAAAAAATAGTAACATATTATAAAAATACAGTAAAATGAATTATAAAGAACATTAATAAGTTGTAAATAAAAATAAAAATTTCAAAACTATTGAGAATTATATTGTATTTTTATATTTTTTTATCTTGAGATACTAGGATGGGATAATTCATATAGATTAAGAGTATTCATAGTTTCTTTTTGTATTTATAAATGAATTTTTATTTTATTTAATAAATGATAATGTCATTTTATAATTTTTATTCATAATATTATATTATTGTGAGTTTTTATTTATTTTATTCAATTATTTTATTTTTTTATGGAAATACTCGATATGTAAAGTTTCATCAATCATTTTTATTTATTATGTAAATGCATGAGTTTTAGTTATATATTATTATTATTGAATATTATTTTTTCAATATCACTTTTTTTATTTCATGTATTAATCTTCATATTTATTTTTCCTCAATAAATAAATAAATAAATATATATATAGACATGCAGATATATGGAAGAAATTTATGATGCTTTAGCAGAATATCTCTTCGCTAAAGAAGTTGTAGTAAATGGCCATTAAAAATAACTTCCTGCTCATGTCAAAAATTGTAGAAATATAGTATTTCTTTTTTTTTTCTATCTCTCTCTCTCTAAACAACATTATTGGCCATATTTTAGATATTTGTTGAAGTTGTATGACTATATATAAATATTTGTATAACTAAAAATAAATAATTGTATAACTATATAACACTCTATATAATTAGATATAACTATATTTGTAAGTATGTATACATATATGTAAATCTATATATTTATTTATAACTTTATATATTTATGTATACTATTTGTATGAATATATCTATATATAACTATATGTTTAACTATATAAAAATATTTATAGTTATATATACTATATGTATAATAACATATAACAATAATAATTGTATCTTATTATATGTATTACTATAAAAGCTTTATACATTACTATATTTAAATATATAATTTACAACTTATATTTAATATACATTTGTATATATTAGTATTAAAAAATAAATTTTACTATATCTATACCTATACATAACTATAGGTATAGATATATAAAATTATATATATATATAGTATATATATATATATATATACCTACATGTATTAATATATGTTTAAACTAGACGTGTAACTATATGTATAACCATATGTAACTATATTTATAATTACATGTATAACAACATACAACATTATGTTTAATTATATGTGTATAACTATAAATATTTTTAAAACTAAATAAAACATTGTATAATTAAATATAACTATATTTTTAACTATTATACATATATGTATACATATTGTAAATATATATACTTGTTATAACTTTGTATATATTTATGTATAACTAAATATAACTACTCATATGAATATATATATATATATATATATATATATTTATATTTATATATATTACAACTATATTTATTATATGTATATAATATATAATTATACATAATTTTTTATTATTAATGTATAAACCTATATTCAAATATATAATTAACAACATATATTTAATATACATTTTTATATATTTGTATAAAAAATTGTATTTTAGTATATCGATACCTATACATAACTATATGTAAAAATATATGAAATTATATAAACAAATATATATACACACATGTATACATATTAGTTTAATTATACGTGTACTATATGTATAATCACATGTAACTATATTTATAATTACATGTATAATAACATACAACATCATATTTAATTATATGTGTATAACTATATATAATTATTTGTAAATCTAAATAAAACTTTATATAATTAAATATAACTATAATTTTAATTATTTATACATATATGTATACATATATGTAAATCTATATACTTGTTTATAACATTGAATATATTTATGTATAACTAAATTTAACTACTCGTATGAATATATATATATAGATATATATATATATATAAAACTAAATGTTTAACAATATTTAATTTTTTATAACTATATATATTATATGTATACTAACATATAACTATAAATAAATCTATCTTACTATATGTATAACTATAAAAACATATACATAACTATATTTAAATATATAATTAACAACATTTATTTAATATACATTTTTATATATTAGTATAAAAATTATAATTTAGTATATCCATACCTATACATAACTATATGTATAAATATATGAAATTATATGATAAATATATATACATACATGTATAAATATAAGTTTAACTATATGTGTAACTATATGTATAATTACATGTAACAATATTTATAATTATATGTATAAAAACATACAACACAATGTTTAACTATATTTATATTACTATATATAAATATTCTTAAAACTATAAATAATTTAATATAAATAAATATAACTTTATTTTAATTATGTATACATATATGTATACATATATGTAAATCTATATAATTGTTCATAACTTTGTATAGATTTATTTATATTTACTTATAACTACTTTTATGCATATATCAATATATAATTATATGCTTAACTATATATAACTATTTATAATTACATTTACTATATGTATCCTAACATATAATTATATGAGATAATATTAATTTGTTGAACTAATTTGAAAATTAAATGGCAAAAGATATAATAGCAACAATATGTAAGCACGTAGCATGAGAGTGTCCATTGATTAGGCTCATATATGGTATAATACAAATAAGGGTCGTACTCTTACCTAATCCCAGCCCTTGGGTTCAGGCTCAAATATGAACTTGTGTATAACAAAAGATATAATATTTGATAGGTTTATACAGAAGAAATTTTATTTCTTTTATATAATTTTAATTCTAATACTGCACTCTCTGTGTCTCTCTCTCTCTCCATCTCTAATTCTTCTATCACTCAATTCTTCTTTTCTGTGTCACACATTCTCTCTTGTTATTTTCTTTCTTGCTCTCCTTTCTTTATTGTTCTCATCTCTCTCCCCCCTCTCTCCCTCTTTCTCTATCTCCCTCTCTCTCTCTCTCTCATTCTCTTCCTCTCTCTCTCTCTTTCCCTCTCTATCCCTTTTCACCATTTCTCTCCCTCTCACTCTCCCTCATTCTCTCTCTATCTCTCTCCCCCATCTCCCCATTCATCTGCCGCTCTCTCTCTCTCTCCCCCACCTTATCTCTCTCTCTCTCTCCCTCCCTCTCCTCCTTCAAACATTAAATGTCTTTTTTTGCTTTCCTTTCTTATGCATTATCACGTTTGCACCCTTTATTTATTATAACTGTGATATCTATTAATCTTTATTATGCTAAAAACTACTTTATCTATTAATGTAGATTCTACAAATGCATTGCCTAGATATTCATGATATTTAATTTTTAAATATTCATCTGTAAATGATTTTATTTAATTATTTGTATATTTTGAAGTAATATAATGTTTTATTCAAAATAATGATTGGGCATTATTTTTTGTAAATAAAATAGGGGAAAATGAGCGCAGATCATTAGTGCATGTACAGGAGGGTTATTAATATATTTTTGAATAAAGATTTTTGACTGGGCTGGAAACTTTTAATTAATTTTGTATGTAGTCAATTGAGATTGATGGATGAAGATAGAATTAAGTGCCCATGTAATCATCCTAAGTGTCAAAATATCATTTTTCATGATGCAAGCACTATAAGATATCATTTGGCTATATATGGCTTTGTGCCAAATTATTTTATTTGGTTTTATAATGGGGATAGTACAATGGTTCTGGATAATGACCAAAATAATGGTATTGGATCGTTTGCTTGTGGTGAAGAATCATCAAACACATACCATAGAAAGATCACTGAAGCTTCTAGTGTCGACTTCAATATGGATTACATGGATGAACCACTTAATCCTGGAGCTTAGAAATATTATGAAATACTTAAGTTATAGATAAAGAGTTGTGGCATGGTTGTAAAACACATTTACAATTGTCACTTGTGGGTCGACTAATGAGGATTAAATTAGAAAATCATATGTCTGAGAAATTATATGATCAGGTGACAGAACTGATGAAGGAGATTATTCCAGATAATAATTTGATCACTAACAACTTTTACAACACTAAGAAGTTACTACAAGGAATGGGTATACGAGTGAAAAAAATTGAATGTTGTTTAAATGGATGCATTTTATATTGGGGGCGGTGATAGTGATTTAATTAGCTGTAAGTTTTGTGATAATCTTTGATTTATGAAGGCACTTCGTATTGTAGATACGTGACAAAAATTGATGGTTATCTTTAAGAAGATGTATATTTTCCATTAATTCCTCGATTATAGAAACTATATTTATCAAATACTATAGCAAATGATATGAGGTGGCATTTTGAGCATGAGGTTGAAGAAGGGGTAATGCGTCATCCATTAGATTCACATACTTGGAAGCATTTTAATTATATACATCAAGATTTTGCAGTAGAAAGACGAAATGTGAGATTGGGTCTCTACACTAATGGATTTCAGCCATTTGGGCAATCTGGATAATAGTATTCAGCATGGTCAGTGATAGTGACATCGTATAACTTGCCTCCATGGTTATGTATGAAGGAGCAATATATGTTTTTGTCAATATTGGTTCCAGGGCCAAAAAATTTGAAAGACATGCTGGATGTTTTCTTATAGCCTCTTATTGCAGAGTTAACTCATTTATGGGATGTTGGCATGAATACATATGATATCTCAAAGAAGAAGAATTGCATTATGCTGGCAGCCCTTATGTGGATTGTATGTGATTTTCCTGCATATTCAATATTGTTTGGCTGGAGTACTGTAAGATGATTCACATGCCCGTATTGCATGATAAATTTTGATGCATTTACCCTCAAATTTAGTGGTGAACAATCAAGGTTTGATAACCATCATAAGTTTCTACCTACGAATAATCCATTTCAAAGAAATATAACTACATTTAGAAAAAAAAACTGTGATGATAGTTGCACCAGCAGTTCGTTTAGGAGATGATATTATGACAGAGATTCAAAGTTTAGATTTAAAGAATGTAAGTGAAATGGAAGCTACTAGAAGTAATGGATCAATAGGCAAATTATTTGGCTGGAGGAAACGTAGTATATTTTGCGACTTGCCCTATTGGAAGTCCAATTTAATTCGTCATAACTTAGATGTAATGCATATTGAAAAAAAATGTTTTTGATAATGTTTTCAACACTATCCTTAATGTAGACTGAAAAACAAAAGATACTTTAAAATCAAGACAAGAGCTGAATGAATACAGTCGGTGTCTTGAATTAAAACTGAATGAGGAAATAGGTAAATTCCCTAAAGCTTGCTACACACTTGATAAGAAGGCAAGATAGATATTGTGTGAATATGTTAAAAATTTGAAATTCCCTAATGGATATGTGTTAAATATGGGTAGATACTTGGATATGAAGAATCTTAAGTTATTTAGAATGAAATATCATAACTGTCATGTATTTATCCAGAGATTAATACCAATTGAATTCCATGAATTACTTCCAGTAAGTGATCGGAAGGTCCTTATAGAACTTAGTTTGTTTTTCAAATAGCTAACCACAATCACAATCAAAACTGATGACATGGTGAGGCTGGAGAATGACATTCCACTTATTATTTGTAAGCTTGAATGGATATTCCCACTGAGTTTTTTTGACTCGATTGAGCATTTTCATATCCATTTGGTATATGAAACAAGGATTGTAGGTCAGTGCAATTCAGTTGATGTACCCTTTTGAGAGGTAAATACATATAATTTTTGTGTTTTATTATTTAGTACTTTAAGTATTATTGTAATTTAATCTAATTGAAACCTAACATTATGGATGTAGGTATCTTCGTAAGTTGAAATTGAATGTTAGAAAACAAATGCAAAAGTTGAAGGTTCAATTTGCACTGTATATTTAGTAGAAGAAGCATCATCAATTTGCTCTTATTATTTTTAGGATCATATCATTACAAAGAATATAAATGTGCCACGGAATTATGAAGGTCATGTGATGGAAGAAGATAATTCTATGGACAAACTATCTTTCTTCAAGAACCCTGGAAGAGCATTTGGAAGAGCAATGGAAATATGTATGACAGATGAAGAGTACAAAGTAACTCGGAGCTATGTTTTACTTAATTGTGAGGAGGTTGCACCTTATATTGAATATGTATACTGTTGTATATATAATTTGTTTTATTTAATAATTTGTTTGTATAACAAAATGTTTTTCTGTTTTATTATTTTATGTAAGTGCAGGAAAGAAAATATTAAAAGGCCGGGGATGCAGCAGTAGCAAAACAACGGAGGTCCCGCTATCTGGTTAGCGGGCCAAAATTTTTAGAGCAGAGCCTGACCCGTTCAATGATCCAACCTGCTGCAGTTAAATGAACCGAGATGTTTTTTAATATAAAATGATTTGTAATTTTATTTTTGGGTGGCTGTTTTTGACCCGTGGAACTATTCATCATTTCTCTCTCTTCTCTCTGCGTGATTTATCACGACTGCTCTGTGTGCTGCATGATGTAAGAAGTTTCTATTTGGTTTAATATGTAATGCATAAGCATATTCTGGTAAATGTAGCTAGTCGTACTGAGCAACTAGCGAACCACGTTATTTTCGGTGTTGATTTCTCATTTTTTTTGATTCTGTCATGCATGCTTGCTGGATTGGGATATATATTGCTTGGTTTCTGTGTTTCTGTTGTTTCTGTTGTTTCTATTGTTTCTGTTGTTTCTGTATCTTAATCTAACAACCGTGGAAGCGCAATTGCCCAACATATACCCAAAATGGTTGCAGATTTAATCATAGTTTAATTTTATTTTTAATAGGAATTATTAAAAATTGATATACATTTTTTACTCTCTTTTTATATTTGTGCAGTATTTATGTTGAGCAGTTAAAATATAGGCATCCAGCAAATTCCAGCAAAGATGTCGATTATATGCTAGAAACTGAATTTGCGAATTGGTTAAAAAATTATTTGAGAATAATTTAGTTTTATATTTTTGAATTATTTAATTTATTAGTATCTTTTATTTGTTAATATCATTTTTTAATTTGTCACAGGCAATTGATCTTTCAAATGGAGATTTAAATATTTTCATTCAGAATCTAAGTAAAGGCCCGTTTAGATATGTGACAACCTATCTTGGGTATTTTGTTAATGGATATAAATTTCACACAATCGAGCATGCTTCTTCTAAAATAATAATGAATAGTGGTGTATGCATCAAAGACTCATGTTATAGTGCAAATGAGATTGATTATAGTGGTCAACTCAAAGAAGTTATTGAGTTTGAGTATCCTTGACTCGAAAACAACAGGATTGTATTATTTAAGTGCGAGTGCTTTGATCCTACATGAAATGTGAGCACAAAGATTCATTCGGATTATAAGCTAGTAAATGTTAACCATAAACACAGATATAATCGATATGAGCCATTTATTATTGTAGTTCAAGCCACTTAGTTATTTATTTTACAAATCTGAGTTTATCTCATGATAAGAGAGTTTAGTGGGCGATTTGCAAAATCAAAGCTCGATCAAATTTTCAAGTACCAACATCACAACAAAGAAGTGCAAGCTTAGAAATTGCACCGGCATTCCAAGAAGATGGCATAAATAATTTTGAGCCTTTAAATGTAAATGAAGATCCAAAAAATTTATGTGACGCAAATGGTGGCACAATAGAAATTGAAGATGATCAATTTTTATCTGAAGATGAGTTTGAACTTCTATCGGAATCAGACAAAATCTATCACTATTTTGTTATAATTTTTAATTGTTATAATTTATTATAAATTTAAATTATCAAAGACTTTTTATATTTTGTTGAAATCTATCGGTGTGTTTTATTTGAAAATGCATGCATGTTCATCATATCCCTATTTTTGTTCTATGTTTTATTTTGTACAGCAGATGGCACCTAAAGGACATGGTTGTGGTGAAGGTTGACGTGGACATAGAAATGAACAAAAAAAAAACTAGTATGTTACATCATGTTGCAAATCAGTCTCATCTCATAGCCACCATATCGAGACATCAACATCATAATCACCATCTGCATTTCTATCACCATCGCCATCTTTGAAACCTCAATTATCACCTTAATCAAATGTAAGCCAACCACCAATTGTGCATCCTACACATACTTTTTATACATCTCTATCTTCTACACCATAGTATACACTGATTATTCTCCCATTTAGAATACCAACGACATCATCAAATGTCATGCCTTCCTCTGTAGTCAGTGTAATGTATTGAGATTGTGGATGAGAGGTAAAAGAAATATGTAAAAATAAATTGAAAAAAAAATTTTGATGTTACTTTCAGTGGTTTTTTTAAAATTATTATGATTTGCTTGTTTTCAATGTTATTTATTTATTTGTATAGTTTTATTCCAGCTCACAAGTGTTCGACTATAATTACAAAGGCTTTCAAGAAAATGGCTAATTCTAAAGCTTTCTCCTCGAAGAAAGTTTCTGAATCGACAAAAGAGTCATATTTTAATGACTTTCAGGTAAAAATAACAAAACAAAAGCAATGAAAAAAAAATATATAATTACTTAACTTTCATGTTGATTATTATTCAAGCAGTAAATAATTGTTTTTTTGTTGTTAATATAAATTCTTTTGTCGTTTTTCTATTTATAAAATTAGTGCACATGAGCATCCAAATTTGATGGAAAGATAAAGTCTTTATGGGAGATCAAAGCTGCTTAATGGTATTCTGATTTTAGTCCATAAATTAAAGAAAATGAAAGAATGGCTTGATTTATATCCGAGGAAGACTGGCCTGAGTGGCTTAATTATTGGGAGGAGCTAGATGTGAAGAAAAAATCAAATATTGCCACAAAAAATCGATTAAGTGAGGTAGCTGGACTAGGTACATAAATATCTTGACACACTGGAGGTTCAAAGTCGAGCATTGAGCATGCTCGAGATTTGGTACAAATTTAAAATTCTAAACATATCTATATTTTGTGGTTGTCATAATAGTCTAATAAATAAAATATTATCATTGTTTTATTAATTTAGTTAAATCTTTTTATCATTTGTTTTTTTATGACTTAATAAAAACAAATTCTAGGGTGGAGAATTGAGTTGAGATCCAAATTTTTATGAGATTTTCAGAAAGATGAATGTGAAAAAGGTAGATGGTCAGTATGTTGACAATAAGTCTCAGATGATTGCTATAAAAAATTGTATTATTAATTAGATTTTATAAAACTACAGTACATTATGAAAATTATTTTGAATGCAAAATATTTATTTTATTTTTTGTATATCTAGAATAGATTTTTTCTCTATTTTTATCTAAAGACCTAATGGAGGAATGTGGACAGCTGCTCATCAACAAGTTGAGAGTTCTATGGATCTTCGACCAATTGACTATGATCCTATTTATTTGGAGATAATAGGAGGTCAAAAGAAGCAGCGAGTGTACGAAATCGGCTCTAAGGGAGTGACATTTTGTTGTAGCAGTCATGCTTCTAATTCATCTGCCTTAGCAATGGTGGATGAGGTGGTCGAACAAGCACTAGACACAAATGAACATATTGTAGTTATGGAGATCGAAATTAAAAAGAAGGATGAGTAGATAACTAATTTGATGGAAGAAATTTAAGATATTAAAGAAATGAACTATGAGATAAAAGAAATTAAAAATGTAATGCAACAACAGATGTCCTATATGGAGTCATAGTTAGCAGCATTGGTGCAACAGATTGCATTCAGAGATCTAGCTACGATCCTTGCAAGAGAGGCTAGCATTCCCTACAAATTATGAGGATGATTGAGTATGAAAATTATATCTGAACTATTATTTATTTGTGTCAATGTGTAGCAAATAATTATGATATTTTTTGCTGGTTTCAATTTTTTTTATTCTAGTTTTGTTCTACGCTTTTCCGATTAACCAAATTATGAATATTTGTAGTACACATTATGTGAGACAAAAGAAAAAATTTTGATTCAAAGCATTCAGATATTACCACAGTCCTTCCAGTGATTGGGTCTCATATTTACCAATTTCAGCGTTATCAAAAAGAGGGCTAGCTTATCTTATCTTTATTATTCTAAAAACAGTTTATTTTTGCACTCTATTTAATAAAATCTCTAATACTTCATATTTATTTTAGAGATCATACTGATACACATGAGATTGATTATTCAAATTATAGTTTGATATCAACTGCCAAAGAAAAAAAGTATTATAAATTTTTATATTTTTCTTATAAATAATTGTATTTCTTAAAAAAATAATAGATGAAACAATTATTCGATGATTTTGTGCAAAGATTAATTGTTAGGTCATAATACTCTAATTTATGAGCTTCTTTGAATTATATATTTGATTAGAGAGAGTGAATTTTCAATTTTTTGAAAAAATTATTCTATATTGTTACAATGATGTAATCATAGACATAGTTTCCAATGGCATTTTCAAAGAATAATAAAACATATAGATATTAATTTTCAATTCAACAAAAAATACAAAATAAAATAGGTTGAGTATTATTGTACATACTTCTATTCAAGATCAAGCTCAAATATTTTTACTAAGCACTATAATGATCATCTTTTTTTTAATTCTAAGCTGAGTATACATCCTATATTATATATTCATATACTAGCTTGATAAGATTCGATGAGATCATGACATGATATTGCTATCATTACATGTGTCAATTACTAAAAAGAGTATTTTTATCAATCATATGTATTTTTTTGATGAACACGTGTCACCCCAAGTTGGTAATTTATTCATACTTGTCTTTACCATAGAAAAATAGAATAACTAACTGGAATTTTTAAATGATTAAGATAGACAACTAGAAAAATTGAGTTCATGTTTTGGGCAAGAACTTACATGTCAAAGAGCTTTCCTGGTACCCACCAATGCCCTATGTTGAAAACCAGAATATCTTAATCGATCCACTATTCATTAATGTCATCCAACATATTCAGTTGAAGTGTTAACTTGGCCCACTTAGGTGAATGTTTGGGAAATCGGCCATGTTTTACCAAAAAAATGGAACCAAAAAATTCTATAGTGAAATTGAAGGCGTAAAACTTGACACCCATAAATTTGATCTGTTTAGTTATGTTATTCATGTTCACTTTATAAACACTCGTTTTATTATCCACCTTCGACATGAGCAAACAAATCAAAGATTCCCATTGTGTTCTACTCATTGAATCACCAACAAACATAATTCTTTTATTCCTCAATATTTTTAAAATTTCATGCCCATCTAGCCTTGGAATATGATAGTCTATAGGTTTCCATCTCTACCTCAGATATTTACTATCCTTTCTTCCTTTTCCAGACAATTAAATCCCAGCTCTATAAAAGGGCAATCTGAAGCATTGTAAGGAGGATAGCTATTATCTACAATCCAATTTCCATTAAAGAAATGACAATTCCTCGAATAATCATTATATTTTGAAACCGAAAGCTCGTGCAATGCATGTGTCAGGCTCGGTAGGACATAGATGTAGCTCCCACAAATAGCAAATGAAAATGAGACACACAATCCTATCACAACAAGTATGGAAAACCCTTGAAAGACTAAGCTTGATCGATATCGCACTTTCAGAGTTGCAATGGCCAAAGATTTAGGGCTAAGAATCACTATTCCTCTATAATTGAATGATTTGTTCTTTCAAAAGGTATTCGCCATCTCATCACATGATAGTGCTATTATTCTTCAAGATACACGTACATTGAGAGGAAAACTAATTGAAGATTGCTATCTGTAAAGATATCTCAAGCAAAAATTGGGTTGATTCAAAAAATGCTTATCTAACCATGAAGGAATGACATGCTAACTTGATGAGACGGATTCAAAAATTGCTTCTGGCACCACTACCGCCACTACCATCACTAGCACCACTGTCATCATTGTCACTGCTGCCACTACTACAGAAATTACCACCACTAATAATAGGCTTTCACATACCTATAATAAGCGAAAACTCTATCCAAAAAATCTAGAGAAACGCAAACATATTCATAGATATATAAAAATAGTTAATGTAGACATGAACAAACACAAATAAAAGTTGATTGGCATACAGTTTCAACAAACATTTAATTAAATAATTTAATATTTTTAAATTAAATTTTATAAAAACAGAAACTATAAATAAAACTTTTAAATTAAACAAAAAAAATTCATTTAATAACTCATTTTAATACAATATTTTAAATAACTAAAACAAAAAAATAACAAAAAATATATTACATTTTATTAATCAATGTATTTACCGACTGTGCATAAAGTATAATCTATCAATGCATTGATGGTGCTTTCTCTCCCTCTGCTCCTCCGATCACCAACTTTCTGCTACAAAAATGCTATCTAAGTCATGGTGCTTAATGTTTGTTGAAATATGTCTTCACTTATACTAACTTTGCATGAGAAACAATGCGGTACCAAATCTGTACGAAATTTAAACCACCAAATAAAATCAAAATAAATAAATAAAAAACTATGTTTTGGTAAATATATATTGCTGCAGTAAAATGTACATATATACTAGCATTTCACTCGTAGATATATTACTACAGTATATGTACATATAAACTATAGTTTTATGCATACATATATATTGAGTACATATATATACTCAGCTTATATGAACATAAAATATTGTAGCATTATATGTATGTATATACTAACTATATACCTACGTATATACAGCATTTGTTGCCATTGCAGCTACTCCCACTATCCCTACCACTGCATCTGCCACTACCTCCACCACTACCTCTTGCCACTACTACTACCGTTGCCACTACCACTGCCACTACCGATGCCACTACAGCTACCACTGTCGATGCTGTAGCTGCTGCTATCATAGTTACTGGTGCTACAGCTGCTACCCCTGCCACCATCACTACTGCCGCCATTGCACAGCTGCTATTGATGTTGATACTGCCGCTGATGTCACCTTTGCCACTATTGCCGGTGCTGCCAGTTGCACCTTGCTGGCTGCCTAGTTGCTGTCCGCTGCCTCAGTTGCTGCCATTGCTGCCGCATCTAGTGCCGCCACCACTACATCATTGTCATTGTTACCGCTGCCACTGCTACTAAAAATAGGCTTTTACATACTTATATAGGCTAAAACTTACCCAAAAAATTCAGAGACACAAAAACATATTCACACACACATATATATATATATATATAACTATTATTGACATGAGCAAACACAAATTAAAGTTGATTGTCATACAGCTTCAACAAAAATCAAAAGATGTCTAATAATTATGTTTAGAGATTAAAGTTGATAATATATATATATATATATTATCAAATATATATATATATATATATATATATATATTTAAAGAATAATGTTCATATCTAACTATCTAGTATAATCTCAAAAATAACATATTATTTTGATAATATAATATATTTGATAATAATTTTTTGATAGTGAATTTAATGTACTATCTAAAAGTTTAATTTTGCAAAAATATTTATAATATTTTTTTTGTCAATATAAAATTATATTTTGATGACCTATAATTATAATTTCAAGAAAAAACCTAAGCCTTACGAGGTATTTTATTTTAAATTATATCAGAAAAAATTTATTTCATATATAGTATTAAAAATATAATATTTATGAAATAACATGATAAAATATAAAGCAAACAAAAAATTAAATTATTTTTGGGTGGTTGTTTTATCAGTTTTTCATTCTCATGTTTTTTAGAAGAATTATTTTGTTTATTCAAAATTAACAAATAAATCACTTGTGACAACTTAGTAAGAACAAAAGTATCTAGATGGATTGAAGGTCATGCATTTTTTCTCACATGATATGTTGTCAGTCATAATGTAATGGTACATTGAAAAAAAAATTTTGGTATCTCGAATTTGATTGAATAGAAAATATTGAGTAAGATAAAATTTCTTTGATAGGATATCTTGTATAACTTTGTTATATCATTCATAGAATAATTGAAAGATTAAATTTAATAAAATCATCTTCATGATCATTTAGTCTCTACAAGAGATTTATCAATGGTTTGAATAAGATGTTTTCTCATCATATTTTCTCAAAGATGAAAGTTATATTGTTCTTTAATTTCATGACCGTTTGAATTTATAAATTTGATTGATAAGAATAATACCTAGAGAGGAATTGATGGGCAAAAAAACTTTTATATTAAAAATTTTTTCATTTAATTATTACAAGCCTTTAACATCTTACTATATTATTGGAAAAAAATAAAGAATTATAGAGATTTAAGATCTTTGATAATGTTATGCAATAACTTTGAAAGATGCTAAGAATGGAGATACATAATTTTTTAGAGAACCTGTAGAAGCATTTATATCTAATTGTCAATGGATAAGTCTTCAATGGTTCATCATCATTAACAACTAAAATATAATCCTAAAAAACCATCATCTTAAAGAATAAAACTTTAACACTAATATCGTCTATATTTGTAATTGGAGAGTACCATTTATTCTCTTTTTTAGTACTCAAATATCTATTGAATGCATACTCAATGATAATTAAATATTATTTTCTCATGTCTACAAAAATTATTTTTCAAATACTCAGAAATAAACTAAAATGGTCAGAGATATGATTTATCTTGTAATGTATGCTTAGAATTTTATATTTCAAAATTATCACGAAACACTTGGTTCCTATAAAAAGCTTTTTAATAGTTCAATCAATTATTTATTTTTTTAATTATATTATTTTGAGGTTAAATATATACCATATTGACATATTTTGTGGTTCGTTAAATGCTCAATAAAGTAAGAACTAAATTTTGTAGAAATGTATTTTAAAATTTAATATGTATCAAAAAAGTAATATTTTGAGGTTTAAATATATTCATGTAAAATTTTAATAAGTATTACAACAATTTTTTTTTGTTATACTTATTTTTACTTAGTAGTTAAAATAACCAACATATGAGTTATCCTTGTAAACTTTTTGATTTCTATATAAGTTAGGTTTTTTTAGTTTGTTGATTGAGTATATTTGTATATTTTTTTTCTTTCTAACATTTAGTTTGATTTATTTTTAGTAGATTTTTTATATGGGTTCAAAGATTGTGTTGAAAAAACTTCATCCAAAGTTGGCCTCAATAAGTTTGTGTAATTATGTGACAGTGGTATCAGAGATTATTTTTATTTAGTCATTCATTTCTAGTCAAATCGAGAATATTGAATCCTAGTATTAGAGATGTTTGTATGATATATTTTGAGAACTATCACAAAAAATTATATTAGAATTTTATATTCTCAATGTCAAATTTGTATGAGTAAAAATTTATTTATTTTCACAATGACATTTGGGAATATAGTTGGGTTGAGAGTTTAAATAAGTCAAGATACTTTATTATCTTTATTAATAATTGTATTTATTTTTGGCAAATATCATGTTGATCATTATTTTTGGTAAAAAGCGGGTACCAATTGGAAATAATATTTGAATTAATTGATTGAGAATTGTTAGTTTGATGTCTTGTTTAATATTTAAATTTCAAAGAATAGCAAGATACCATGCATTTTCAAAGCACACTTGCCATGCATGGTGACTTATTTCGTGTATACATTTATAATAAGTAATTATTCCATCATTATATAATGTTCACATAAGTAATATGATAGATAATTTGATTAGTAATAGAATAAACCATTATATTAAAAAAAATGTGCATAATGTATATATATCCAAAGTAGTAGATGTGCGGTACATGTGAAGTCGCTTATTTAGTGCAGTCTATGTTTGCTTTACATGTATATTTTTATTTTTTTACAATGAAACATGTGTACTAATATAATTATGTACACAAAAAACTTGCTAATTTATTTGTTACACATACAAAAAATTAGAAATTGGCAAGAGCAGCCCTCTCAGACTGCTCTTGCCAAAATGTAGATTTTTTTAATTTTTTTGTATTAAATAATATTTTAATGTGTTATGTGTGCTCATAAAAGATTAAATTAAAAATATCATAAAAGATGAAAATAGGCTTTCAATACAAAAAATTACTTTATCAATTAATATTTAATAGGAAAAAGTAAATAAGTGATGGTCATATCTATTTTAATAAATTAATAAGTTCCCTTCCTTCTTATTTTTTAGATTTGAATTGATGTGTATGTAAATAATCTTTAAGTAAATTACTAAAATATTATGATAAATTTCTTCTATACATAAAAACTTGTTATTTTTTTGTCACATATACAAAAAATTATAAATTATCAAAAATAATTTTGTACAACAAAAATGAATACAAAAAAAAACAAGATGAAACAAGTCATTTAATAATGACTTTCAAAATTTTGATATGATCTAATGTTATTTTTTTGTCGCATAGACTATTTGGGAATTGTGAAAAAAAAAGCCTTCTTGGGTTACCCTTACCAAAATGTAGCTTTTTTAAAATATCTAATCAGCAAAAAGTTTAAGTGATGGTCATATGTATAATTTTTGCTAAATTAAAAAGTTCCCATCCTTTGTATTGATTAGGTATTTAATTGATGTGTATGTAAGTTTTCTTTACTAAATTATCTTTTGATTGTAGTTTTCTACAAATTATGTTAATGTTAATGTCTATAATTATTTGTATCTCTAATCAGTCTATATTTGTAATGCTAGGAATCTGTAATTGAAGCACAAATGCATCATCTAATTATGAGGATGATTTTGTTTTAAATGTTGATGAAACTATGTTTTGTTTTTGTTTTAACCATGTAACTTTTGTATCAAAATTATTTTTGAACTATTTTGGTTTATGTTATTTATTTTTGAACTTTTGGATTTCTAGCATCCTGTTCATCTTTTAGACGCTTTCATAAAATGTATTGGTATAAGTGATGATGCATAATCTTGTTCAATTGTTGTAAAGAAGATGTGGGACTATTTAAAAGAAATTATCTACATGTATGCCTACATCCATTGTCTTCACCCTCCCACAATGAGAATCAGTGGTGCTATTCTTCAATTTCAATTAATTGTTAGATGTTCTTGTTTTTATAAATTGATATATCAGATAGGAAAAGAATACTATATGATGATAAGTTGAAAGAGCTACTCCAATGCAAGTCTTTCACTGGATTCTTAGTCTCAAAGCTCTTATCTCCTCACTTCTTGAAGAAGGAATGGTGAGCAACTTGTGGGAAAATTAACTTTGCCTATGTGCATCTAAACAAGATAGATTTTTTTGGTGGCATCATTTTTCTTGATTCTAGTTTCATTCTTTGCTTGGACGACTAACCTAACCATGATTCTTTGTAGGACATCTACTGTGGAAACATAGCATCAATTTTGGAAGTTGATGACTTCAAGTGTCAAATGTTCATGTAGGTTTTGGTTTTTGATTCTGATTTTGATTTTTTTTTTGTTTTTTGAAATGTATATGCTGAAAAATGAGAGTTTTTGTGTTTGTATTCATGCTATTTGAGCCTTAAAATTGATGTAGTTTGAGCCTGCATTGAAAAGAGGAAAGCCAGATGTGACCATAAGAAAGCTAGATTACTTCCTTTAGTGCGAGCCAATACTAATTGGTGTAGCCAAAATATTTATCAGCCAAAATTTATCAGCCAAAATATTTATCAGCCAAAATATAACCCACACACTAAATCATTTTTTATTGTTTTTTTTTAATTTTTTAGCACTATATTTATTTTGCACACTACAATAACACACTACATGCATCCACTACGCAAACTACCTCATAAAGCATGCCACACTACATGCATATAACTGCCCACTACCTTTCCACACACGCATGCACTATGCACACTGCCACCTGATTTATGCAGCATAAATGTGATCTCATCAATGTGAGCTATGGCGAGTCCACTTTACTTCCAGATTATGGTCATTTTGTTGATCTTGTTAATGAAGTAAGAGCTGTAGCTATTCACAATTGAAGCTGGGTGCAAGTTGAGCAAAGGACCAATAGCTGATGGTGATGTTGGGGTAAGTGTAAGTGCTCCTCGTGGTGATGTGGCTTCAGTGCCCTGATGGAGTCTCTAGTGCCTAGACGACATACAAGCTTCATTCTCACAATGTCCCATATGGCTCTGGCAGTCATCGGCAATCTATGACTAGATTCTCTCTGGTTGATGGTTCCAACAGCTATTGGATAATTATTTTATTTCTTCCATGTTCGAAAATAGTCTATTGAAAATACAATAATTGTTGTATGGATGAAATTTTGTTGAATGATTGCCAAATGCTCTATATATGCCACAATACTCTATAATTCTCTCAATCAGTATTCATCTTGCATATTAGTTTGAAGGTACTATAAAGATTTTCATCTGGATTTAGTCCAAGAATTGCAATGTCAAACTCAATATTATGAGCAAGAGTGGCTCATCTTTATTATACATTTAGCAGTGCTAATTTAGGGCTACAGATGGATAAAGAACAAAGGAGACAATGGAGACAGAGAATTATGGAGTTTTTTTTCTTTTTGATTATAGATAATTTCTTAATATCTTATTTATAGTCATCATGTGGGAATGTTCAAAATAAAATGCCGAAAAACACAATGAGCAAGAATATTCCCAAAAACAAGAACTTGAGTTTCATGAAATTTATATAGCTATTACCATTAATGTTGAAACTGAGTATTGCTATTGATGATGATGATGATGATGTTTGTAGATGCTTAATTTTATTTTGTTGATTTCTTAATCTTGTTTGTGCTACATACAATACTATTTTATTACTATTTTGTAGATATCCCAACACACATGCATGTGTGCATGTACGAACATACATGCACTTGCACATAGCACATAAATATGTTTTTTCATGCATATAATAAATACATTTATACTCACTAAGACACATATTTGTATATATGTGTGTGTTTTTTTGTGGACATATCATATATACATATGTGCATCTACAAATTCACAGATACACATGTACATACACACATACATATATACATGATCATTAGAAATGTCTTAATAGTCATTCCACACACACTTATATAGGTAGGCATATATGCATACGTACACATAGATATGTATATGTATTAATATAGACATATACATATACATATATATGTATATATGAAATGAGATTTCCTTTCTAGATTGTCAGGCATGAACTATCAGTGATAGATTTAAAGCAAGGGGATTTAATCATAAGTGAGACAATCATCCATTTGTAGCACATGACAACTAGAAAATGGCTTCATAGCCATCTGCATGTTTCTCCCATTACAGAAAATTTAGGTGTTAGTTATGCTTTTTTTTTGCTGCTATTGATCCATCAGATAATCTGCAAATTCCTTTATTTTTTTTTTTGAGTGTTATTGAATGATTAGAGATAAAACATGTATTCTATAACAACATAGTCTACATGTGCACTAAAACAGCATAGTTCACATGTGCACTACCCATGGTGTTAGCTGCATTGTAGCTATTTTTTTTGGGAAAATGAAGGTGCCCATTTTGCTCATTGTGCCCTTGGTATCACTAGTAGTTTCATTTCAATTGAAGGGAACATAAATTAGCAATTTTTGCACCTTGCTATGTACCAAATCCTAACTCAAACTGTGCACACTAGGCATGCACAATATAGTGGGGGGGGGGGGGGGGGGAATAAGCTAAAAAAGTTGATAGAAAGTTTGGTGTGTATTTGTGAGTGTCACTGGTCCACTCTTGGTGATATTTTAGGAAAGTTGTGGTATGTTATGAATATGTAAATACAAAATATTATTTATATAATGTTGATATTGTAGGAAGAAAAGACATATCAAATAGGGTCAATATTAGCGTGCGTCAGTATTTTTTTAATGATGAAATTATGCACAATGATTGGTAAATGTGATATATGTGCTACAAAACTCCATAATTCTCAGAGTCACTATTCATCTTGCATATTGGTAAATACTATATAAATGATGGTCATATCTATAATTTTTGCTAAATTAATAAGTTGCCAACATTCGTATCGTTTAAGTTTGAATTGATGCATATGCTGGAAATTAAAGAAAGAATAATGAGATGAAAGAAATAAAGAATGCAATGTAATAGCAGATGACCTATATGGAGTCATAGTTAGCGGTATTGATGAGATAGATAGCACACTAAGCTCTAGTAGAGAACCCACGTAGGAGAGCCATGCAAAAATTAACAAGCTAATGATAAAGATGATGATTTAGTTTTAAATGATTATATACCTATGATATGTTTTTGTTTTAACCATGTAACTTTTGTATCATAATTATTTCTGAATTGTTTTAGGTTTTTGTTAATTATAAAAAATGGTTTATAGTATAAGTTTTAATTTAATATATAAAATATTAAAAATATGTAATCAAATTTAATGTAAAAAAATAAAATTGTGAAAATAGATTTGGAATAAAAATAGCTAGGGATTCTTTCCTCTCTAATTTAGCTAGGTATATTTCTGTACATATTCAGTCGAAAATCATTAATTATTATTCTTAATTTATGATTAAAATTAGCAAGGGAAAAAAATATAATTAACTAGGAAATTTATGTCATTAAAAAATTTGATAAATAATTTTTTTTCCTCATTAATATTTTGCGACGAGCACTTAAGCTTGGTAAAACATCTGTTGTTAATCAGTCAATATTTTATTTTAGTGACGAAAAAAACCTATATAGCTAGAAAAATTTTTCTAGATATTTGGGAATTTTCTTGTAGTGCTTTTCTATTTGTCTATCTATCTATTTGTCTCTCTATCTATCTATCTATTTGTCTATCTATCTGTCTAACTATATATATATATATATATATCTGTCTATTTATCTATCTATCTGTCTATTTATCTATCTATCTGTCGATCTGTCTATTTATCTATCTATCTGTCGATCTGTCTATTTATCTATCTATTTATCTATTTGTCTATTTATGTATTAATCTATTTATATGTCCATCTATTTGTCAATATATGTATCTATCTATATATCTATATGTCTATCTATCTTTATTTATATCTGTCTATCTATCTATCTAACTATCTATATATTTTTCTATCTATCTTTCTATCTATTTGTTTATCTATCTATCTATTTATCTATCTATTATTCAATCAATCAAATATATATATATATATATATATATATATATATATATCTATCTATATCCATATATCTTTTTATCTATCTATCTATCTATCTATATAAATATGTCTAATAATTTCTCAATCTATTTGTCTATCTATCTATATATAAGTGTGTTCATCTACATGTCTATCTATTTATCTTTTTAATTATTTATATGTCTATATCTGTCTATCTATTTGTCTATCTATTTGTCTATCTATCTATTTATCTATATGACTTATCTTTCTATCTTTCTAAATATGTGTATATCTATCTGTCTACCTATTTGTTTTACTATATATCTAAGTATGTGTCTAATGATCTATCTATCTATTTGTCTATCTATTTGTCTAACTATATGTTTATTTATATCTCTCTTTATCTATCTGTCTATTGATCTATCTATTTATTTGTCTATCAATATGTCTATCTATCAATCTATCTATCTGCCTTTCTTTCTATCTATATGTCTATCTATTTCTCAATCAATTTGTCTACCTATTTGTTTGTCTATCAATCAATCTATCTATATTAGAGCGAGAAAAATCCCAAATAGCTAGGAAAAATTTCTTAGCTAAATGATTTTTTCCATTACAAAACTGGAACTAATGATAGATTAACATTGGAACCTTTACCAAGCTAAAGTCCTCGTCACTAAAGATTAATGAGAGAAATATTCCCTAGCTAAAAAATATTAGCGACGAAAAATTCCATAGCTAACATAATAATTTCCCTAGCTAATTTTTACCTTAATTTGAAGCTTCCAAAAAGTACGTATCTAAATTAGCATGATAAAAATCCCTAGCTATTTTTATTCCAAAACTAATTTCACTATTTTATTTTTTTTCCAAAAAAAATTAATTAAATAATTTTATATTTTTATATTAAATTGAATAAAAACAGAAACTATAAATGATAATTTATAATTTACAAAAATTAAAATCAGTTAATAATTATTATGATACAATATTTTACATAGTAAAGACAAAAACATAACAAAATTTTATTAATTACATCTTTTTCATCATGTATCTAACGACAATGCATAATGTATAATCTATCAGTAAAATTTACATTGTTTTCTTTCCCCCAGCCCCTCTGGTCACCATCTTTCTACTGCAACAAAGCTGTCCTAGTCGTGGTGCATCATTTCTATTAAAAAATTTCTTCACTTCTACAAGCTTCGTTTGGGGATTATTGTGATACCATATCTGTATGAAATTTAAACCTATCAATGAAATCAAAATAAATCAATAAAAAAAGTTATGTTTAAATATATATATATATAATACTATAGTAAATATGTACATATATACTATAATGTATATATACATATATATTAATATTACACTAGCTACATATATTACTATAGTATATGTACATATATACTGTAGTATTATATGTACATTTAAACTAAGTATATATATACATATATACTACAGTATTATATGAGCATATATACGTAGTATATATGTACATAAAACTGAATATAATGTACATATACTATAGTATATATGTAGATTTACTCAGTATATATGTACATATATACTCCAGTATTATATGTACATAAATACTCAGTATATACATACTTAAATACTTGGTATATACGTAAATTTATATTCTGTATATATGTACATATATACTTGATATATAAATACATATATACTTAGTATATATGTACGTATATACTAGTATATACACACACATATATACTCAGTATATACATACATATGCACTATAGTATATATGTAGTATATACTATAGTATTATATGTACATATATATAATCACATAATCTTAGATGACACAAAACTACAACAAATTGGTATTATCCCAATTATACTTCACAAAGATGGAACAAAAATTCACTATCAACATAAATAAGAAATGCGAAAAGTATTTTAATTTAGGAAAATATCTCTGAAAACTATTAGAGAAAAACCTGGAAGACAAGCCACGAGCCATGCTTGGCACACCAAAGTTCGCATATTGCCTCCCTGCAACCAGAACTCTCTTCCTGTCCCAAGGCCTATATGGGTGTTTCTCTACCCTGCAATGACCGAGCTGACAACCTAACAAAAAAACTAGCAGATGAAATGAAGACTGATCGTCAGCACTAATAACCATCAACAAATCAATAAAAAACTTGAACATAAAAAAATGGAGCACTCCACCATGCTCATGTGCAACACAGGATTATGAAAATATTTTTTGCATAATAATATTGAATAACTGTAATCTACGCAACCCTTGTTTTACATATTTAAAACATAACAAAATTTTACTAGATCTTCTTCTTCAATATATTTAATGACATTGCATAAAGTATAATTTGTCCGTAAAATTAACATTGCTTTCTCTCCCCAATTCCTCTGGGCACCATCTTTCTACTGCGACAAAGCTGTCCTAGTCACAGCACATGATGTCTAGTAAAAAATTCATTCTTTTCTACAAGCTTCTTTTGGAAAATATTATGGTACCATATATGTATGAAAATTAAACTAGTCAATCAAATCAAAATAAATAAATAAAAAAGTTTTCTTTTGATAAATATATAATGCTTCGGTATATATATACATATATACTAGCATTTCACTAGTTACATATAATATTGCAATATATATGTACATATATACTAGTATATTTGTACATATATAAAGATATATGTGCATATATACTGTAGTGTATATGTACATATACTGAGTATATATATACATATAATACTTGTACATATATACTAGTATATATGTATATGTACATATATACTAGTATATGTATATGTACATATATACTAGTATATATGTATATGTACATTTATACTAGTATATATGTACATATATACTTGTATATATGTACAAATAGATACTTGTACATATATACCATTATATATGTATATGTACATATATACCAGTAAATATCTACAAGTATTTATATGTACATATATACTCAGTATATGTACATATATACTATAGTATATATGTACATATACATATATACTAGTATATATGTACAAGTATTAGCATAAAGTAGAGAGTAAACATCCTTTATGGAGCATGAACATCAAACAGCTAGATATTCGGTCATAGTATTACAAAAAAGAAAAAACACCATAACTAGGGATGCAATCATCTTTGTTTGTCCAAAATTCGTCAAACCTGCAAACACAAGGAACTAGAAATTTGCAACTAGATTTTACAGGATGAAAGTTCAATACATGCATGCATACATGGATACATATATACATGGATACATACATACATATATGACCTCATTCTTTTTCTCTTCCCTCTACAAGTATTTATATAAAGTAGAGTGTAAATATACATTATGAAGCATGAACATCAAACAGCTAGATATTCTATGATAAGCATAAAAAAAGGAACAAACACCTTAACTAGGGCTGCAAAAATCATCTTTGTTTGTTCAAAATTATGTTGAACCTGCAAACACAAGGCACAAAAAATTTGCAACTAGATTTTATAGGATGAAAGTTCAATACTATATACATACATACATACATGGATACATACATACACATATATGATCTCATTCTTTTTCTCTTCTCTACAAGTATTTACATAAAGTAGAGTGTAAACATCCATTATGTAGCATGAACATCAAACATCTAGATATTCTGTCATAAGCATAACAAAAAAGAACAAACACCTTAACTAGGGCTGCAAAAATCATCTTTGTTTGTTCAAAATTGCGTTGAAACTAGAAACACAAGGCACAAGAAATTTACAATTGGATTTTACAGGATCAAAGTTCAGTACACACATTCATGGGCACACACACACACACACACACATAAAAAAACAAGCTAAAATAAATTATTAAATTTTAACATATGAATGTTTGAAATTGCATCATCATTAAAAAAGCATACTCAAAACCAGATGGAAGACACAGACTTAAAAATTAATTAGTGAGGTCTTGAGTTTGAATATCACTTTAAATAAAGAGAAAAATGGACCTACCCAAACTTACCTAGAGAGAGAATATTAATGAAAGCACATCATTATCATACTCTTAAAATATCTAGGAGTACTAAATTATTAAAATATTACAATTAGATATTTGTTTATTCTCTGACTAATTTTAAATTCTAAAAGAATATTAATACTAGATGTTTTATAAATTATTTTATAATCCTCAAAATTAAAAAAAAAGGCTTAAATGAAAAATACTTAATATCATTTTCACTCCTAAAATTAAGAACTACAAAAAAAGCAGTATTCAATAATTAACATCTTGAGAGGAATACCCAAAATCATTATTCCTCCAAAAAATTTTAATTAATAAGCAAAATTTAATAAAAATATGATATAAAATAACATGCTATAATATTCCAAAAATATTTTGGAAAACATGGTGATGTCATTTTGATTTATTATTTTCGAACAAAATATTTTATTGAAATTTGATGTGTGCATGTTTAATATTCCAACAATCATTTGTCTTAAAAACATGATGGCATAAAAAAATTAAAATACAATTTTAAAAAAATTAATGAGTCCAATTAATCATGTAATTTTAAAATGTTTGTCTCTCTCCTAAATATATAACTCAACCAAATGTTTTTTTCACTTAACTACATTATATTATCATGTAGTTATGAACATGAGATAGTCAATAAATTATCTCTTAGTTTTTAAAATTTTAATTTCATTTGAGGCTGTACCTAGTATACAAGACTATCACTTAGTGAAATATTTATGAGATATTGATAACTCAATAATTATCCTTCAAAAATCAATAAATGCTCTATCTAATAAATCTCAAAACCAAGACTTATTGTCCTTTGACAAAGATACTTGTCATCATATCAAGACAATGATCTCTAATATATACATACAAAATAAGAATTTCTAAAGTAATCATGATCCACTGTACATGACATTTAAATCTCACCAAGAGAGAGAGATAGAAATAAGCATTACATGGCTTGATGATCCCAATCCGGAGATGTAAATACTAAATGGATACATTCACAATCTATTTTAAATGAGTTTTCTATCATATCAGTTGATCCAGTTTAGAATAATGAGTTGGACATTCCAATTACATTAGAGCAACTCTAATGGGAGATGCCAAAAAAGGGGTGCCAAATATTATTTGCAAACTTGAACAGTAATTTTGGCACCTCTAAATAGATTTTTACTCGAATGGTAGGTGCCAACATAAGGTGCTATTGTAATAATTAAATATTTTTTAATTAAAATTTTTTTTCAACCTATGAGAAAGATCCTTTGAGATGCACAATAGCCATAACTGCTATTTTACATCATCTCTATTCACTCTCCAAGATTTCCAAATATGGCACCCAAGACATTTGATGGCATTTTGCCACTCTTATACCAACTCCATTGGAGTAATCTATTTTTATTTCTGGGTGCCATTTTAGCGGTTATGGAGATGGCACCCCTTATAGCAACTCCCATTGGAGTTGCTCTTATAGACAAATATATATAATAAAGAGGAACCCAAGAAAAAGATCGATCAACAAGACTAGATTGGTAATGAATGATATTACATAGCCTTATGATATTTATTTTTTGAACACATTATTTCATATGATTAACATGACCACTAATTGGTTATTACTTTCTATTTATCATCGCATATATATAATATATATTAGTTCGATATAAAGAATACATTCTTTTATAATAATTTATATAAAAAAATACTTATATAGTAGTCATTAAAATTCATTGCTCCCAGAAGCAGAGAGCACATATATGATATACAAATATGAAAGGTTATTTATAACCTCAAAAGTCTCCCAAGACATGATTTAATAATTTTACTTAATATTTACTATATTTTGTCATAAAGATATGTCAAATTATATATTTTTTAAGTTGATCAAGATGTTAGCATGTGAAACTAATTCTATTCGATGATAATGATCTAATTACATGAGATAATCAGTTTGATATATCTAAACTAAACTCTACAAACCAAGTTTCAGATATTATTTAAAATATTTGAGGTTTTTTTAGTGTTAAAAAGTATGACAACTCTTTCACAGAAAAATAAATTTTATATATTTTATCTGATAAGATATATCATGATGTACATCACTAGTTTACTACTTGATATAAATATAGACTTATCTAGATAAGTTGGTCTCTCAATTGACTCAACTACATATAGAATAATCATAAAAAACTAAATTTTCTAATAATAATTATGTCTGACATTACCTATGATGTCAGTATATTTAGTTATTTTTTAAATTTACATAAACATATCATATGAATACAATACTTAAAAATCTGAGGTATATGAAAAAAAAATTCAAGAAATGTAATTATAATTAAAGATTATGAACATTATTGGATAGATACATATTCATATTCTAGTTGGAGTTCTACAATCACAAAGCAAAAAATTGGCATATGTTTTTTTTTATTTATTTGTAAATAACTTTATCTTCTGTAAAAATAAAAGATAAATAATTATTTCGAGATGCAGTATATTTAAAAAATACATAGATATGACATCAGCAACTTATAAATTTCAATGGATCAAATAGTTTTTGAATAAGATTTATCTTTCAGTTTAGTGATTAACGATATTTCACTATGATGGCCAGATAGCCAAACATATTGCAGCCAACTCAATGTTCTATGAGCGGACAAAGCATATTAAGATTAATAATCATTTCATTCAAAATAAAATTCAGGATATTTTGATCACTACAACCTACATACCTATCAGTGAGCTGAGTAAGAACATCTTCATGTAGGCTATTAGAGGACCATAATTTTTTGTCCACTCTTTCAAGTTAGGAATATGTGATATGCATGCATTAACTTTAGAAAGGTGTTCAATTTTTAGTTTAATATTTTTTTTATTTGATTTTTATTGTTTGGGAATACACGACTTGTTAGCTTCCTCAAACCATATACATGAGATTATATATATCCAAAATACTATATTTCATTTTTATTAAAATTATTTTTCTTTTTTTTAAAGATTCTCAACGCTCTCTCTCTTCTACTCTATGCAAAACCAAAATAATACTTATTTACACTTGATTAAATAAGTCTTGAAAAATTATAAAAATAAAATTATTTTTATAGAGTATTTATCCATTTAGAAAATATTCACAATATAATTTTTTTGAGAGTTGGTTAGGTGTTTACAAAAAGAAAAAAAATATTTTCACATAATGTTGATATCAATATAGATATATATATTAAAGTATAACAAATATTTTTTATATGTGGGATGTAAAGTAAATTTGTTACATATATAAATTACGTTAAGATTCAATGTTAAGTTGATATTTTCTTGTCATGGTTATAAATGAGCTGACAAGACAACTATGAAATTAGATACATTGATATATGCTATATATAATAATATTTTCTTAATAATTAAACTAGAAAAAATTTAAATTGAAAATTAGATAGATAGCAAATGTTTAAAAGTAAAAAATTTAAAAATAAAAGATTAAAATAAAATATTTAATTTGTAACTTTGATTTTAAATTGAAAAAATCAATTTTTCAAAATATAATTATTTTCGAAATTTATGATTTATAATTCAAAAGAAATACAACCTTTTTAAAAAATATTTACTAAAAAATTAAAAAATTGACCTAATAAAGTATAATAGAAAAATAAATGTTAGATTAAAAAAATAAATAATTTTAAAAAATTAATTAATTACTCAATTTATGATTCATAATGTTTACTTTTTATAAGAAAAAATATAAATAGGATAGTTGTAATAGATATGTGTTTGAAAAGATGAATGTGTAACTTATCAATCTCTTCTAAGAGATGCAAACTATAAAAGAAAAAAAAAAATCTTCTTTGATAACTTATTAATCTCAACACTACATTCCTAATCTGAATAGAAAGAGTTGATCAATAAGATAAATTTCTTACGTAACAAAGGAGTTTTTCATATGCCTGCAAATTATTTTCCCTCCATTTCATCTGAACACATCATGAGAAGTAGCTTACAAGACTATGAAAGTTGCTTGTAAAACTTCTAATTGCATCATAAAAGACTACTAGACCACCATACATGTATTGTATGGAGCCGGTGGGGTTTCTCTCGAGGCCAGAACACATTGTATGGATTGGTATCATTAACAAGTGGAGGAGAATTCAAAATCAACCACACCCCATGCCACCAACCACTTAGCAAACACATAAGTAGGATGAAAAAAATTCAAAACAGAAATAAATAGCAAGCAGGCAATAGAATCTATAAAAGTAACTCCTATGATCCTTTAACCACTAAAACTATTATTGATGAGTAATGTCAATCACAGAGGCATCAAAAGGGTCGTGTTATGCCGGAATGGCACATTATAGTATGACATATATGGTATAGTTATATGTTATTATATATAGTATATGTAGTTATAAATAGTTATATATATATTGAGACATATAGTTATATATTATATATATTCATACAAGTAGTTATATGTAGTTACATAAATGTATACAAAGTGATAAACAGATATATAGATTTACATATATGTATACATAGTTAAAAATATAGTTATATTTATTTATATAGAGTTTTATATAGTTATACAAATATTTATATATAGTTATACACATATAGTCAAACATAATATTGTATGATGTTATACATGTAATTATAAATATAGTTACATGTGGTTATACATATAGTTACACATATAGTTAAACTTATATTTATACATGTAGGTATATACATTTTTGTATATAATTTTATATATTCATACATATAGTTATGTAGAGGTATAAATATAGTAAAATGCATGTTTATATAATAATATATAAAAATGTATATTAAATATATGTTGAAAATTATATATTTAAATAAAGTTATGTATAAAGTTTTTATAGTTAAACATATAGTAAGATACAATTATTTATAGTTATATGTTATTAAAGATTAAGAATATGTAAAAAATTAGTATACATATTTAAACATATATATATATATAATATATATATATATATATATATATAATATATTAGTTCATACAAGTAGTTATATGTAGTTATACATAAATCTATACAAAGTTATAAAAAAATATATAGATTTACATATATGTATATATAGTTACAAATATAATTATATTTAATTATATAGAGCTTTATATAATTAACAATATTATATATAGTTATACACATATAGTTATACACATATAGTTAAACATAATTATGTATGTTGTTATACATGTAATTATAAATATAGTTACATGTAGTTATACATATAGTTACACAAATAGTTAAACTTATACTTATACATGTAGGTATATATTTTTCATATAATTATATATTTATACATATAGTTATGTATAGGTATAGATATAGTAAAATACATTTGTATATATTAATATATAAAAATATCTATTATATATATATGTTGTAAATTATATATTTAAATATAGTTACATTTAATGTTTTTATAGTTATACATATAGTAAGATATAATTATTTATAGTTATATGTTATTATACATATAGTATATATAGTTATAAATAGTTATATATAATTAAACATATGAATATGTGTATGTATATATATGCATATATATATATTCATACAAATAGATATATGTATTTTTACATAAATATATACAAAGTTATAAATAAATATATAGATTTAGATATATGTAAATAGTTACAAATATAGTTATATTTAATTATATTATGCTTTATATAGTTATACAAATATGTATATATAGTTATACACATATAGTTATACATAATATTGTATGTTGTTATACATGTAATTATAAATATAGTTACATGTGGTTATACATATAGTTACAAATATAGTTAAACATTTATTTATACATGTAGGTATATATATTTTTTCATATAATTTTTTATATTTATACATATTTATGTATAAGTATAAATTTAGTAATATACATTTGTATATATTAATATGTAAAAATATTTATTAAATATTTGTAAATTATATATTTAAATATAGTTACATATAAAGTTTTTATAATTATACATATAGTAATATACAATTATTTATAGGTATATGTTATTATACATATAGTATATGTGGTTATAAATAGTTATATATTGTTAAATATATAGTTATATATATATATATATATATATATATATTCATACAAGTAGATATATGTAGTTATACATAAATGTATACAAAGTTATAAACAATTATATAGATATACATATATGTATACATATATGTATACATATATGTATACATTGTTACAAATATAGTTATATTTAATTAAATAGAGTTTTATATAGTTATAGAAATATTTATATATAGTTGTACACATATACTTAAACATAATATTGTATGTGTTATACATATAATTATAAATATAATCACATGTTGTTATACATATAGGTACACATATATTTATACTTATATTTATACATGCAGGTATATATATTTTTCATATAATTTATATATTTATATATATAGTTATGTATAGGCATCGATATAGTTAAATACATTTTTATATACTATTATATAAAATTGTATATTAAATATATGTTGTTAATTATATATTTAAATATAGTTATGTTTAATGTTTTTATAGTTATACATATAGTAAAAGTCAATTATTTTTAGTTAAATGTTCTTATACCTATAGTATATTCAGTTATAAATAGATTTATATATAATCATATTTAATTATACATAAAGTTATAAATATGTATGTGGTTAAGATATAGTATATATAACATTTTTATAGTTATACATATAGTAAAATGCAATTATATATCATTATATATTATTATACAAATAGTATATTTTGTTAGAAATATAGTTATATAGAATTATACATATAGTTATTAATTATAATATAGTTAAAAAATGTTATATATAGTTATAAATATAGTTATAAAATTAGTTTAGATTGTTACAATATAATTAAATATAGTTATAAAAAGATTTATATAGTTATATAAAATACACTTAAATATTTATGTGTTATTAATCTTGGGATTATCATATCTACATAATTTATTCTGTAAATATTAAATATGTAGTTATATACACACTGCTCACCACAAACACCAACACCCATTGTTACTAACACATCTGTGGAAAAATACAAACTACCACAAGTTGGTATGAGTGGCAAAATAAAAGGAAAATAGATGAACACATCCATGTCTAGAATTAGTAAAACAAGATTTATGGGAGAATATACATAAGTTAGGAAAAAGATGGAATTTGAAAAAAAAAATATAATCAAAACAAACACTCTTGAATTAAGATAAGCGATGAAGAGTTATGGTAGAAAGCATACCTCAAATAAATAATAAACTCATGGCTGAAAGAAATCACTTCCATTTTTAGGTTTCATTTTGATTTATCCTTTTTGAGAGAGAGTGACAGATGGCATTAGTTAGAAACTTAGAGTTGTCTATGGACAACAAGAAATAGTTTTAGAAGTATTATAATTTCGCAAATGTTTTAATTTTTAATTATAATTGTGCATGTAGCAAGGTACACATGAAAAATAAACACTTTGCAAATTTTAATTATCAAATAAATTAAACAATAAATATATAAACAATTTCAAAAAATAGATGTTTAGCGTTCCAACTAGAAAAAAAAATCATGGCTACAGAATTTATAAACTTCATATTACAAGGCACACATGAAAAGATGATTGGTTTTCAAGCCACTCTCTTAAGAATTATAAATACTCTTTATGTAAAAAAATATATAAATATATATACTTTATAGTTATAAATTTTTAACAATTCATATTTATTTTTAAAAAGATAATATGAAATAATTTTAAAGGCATAAAATTTAATATTATTTTATATCATTTATAATTTTTAAAATTCTAAAAATTACTTAAAGTGAAAAGATAAATAAAAAAAGTTATACTTATATTTTAATTAAGAGTGAATATTAAAAGCTAATAGTAAAAATATTACTTAATTATTGAATTCTTATAAATTTTAGTAGGGGTAAATATCTATGTATTTATTATTAAATATCAATTTATTTTCTTTAAAATTAAATGAAAAAATTAAAATTTTTATTATAATTCATAATTTTCAAATTTTGTAGTAATTATTTTTTTAAAAGTTTCCAATAAACATAAAATTTTTTTATACATATAATAATATTAATATTTACTAGTTTATCGTCAATTCGTCAAAAAATTTTAATCATACAATGAATTATTTTACCTTTATATTAGTAGATATTTTAATGTATGTTCATTTATTTTTTAAAATATCTTAAAAATTAATATAATTATAGAATTAATTATTTAATATTAATTTAATTTAAATTTTAATGTTTTAATTAAAATTTTTAAAAAGTTTTTTTAATAATTTTTTAAAAATTTTATAATCATAAAAATATTTATTTTAGTTCTTATTTATAAATTTTTTTGTTTTTTATAATTTTTTAATTATTTATTTATAATATCGTATTTTTATAATTTTACGAGGAGAATTTGTCTTTCAAGGATTACTCATCCATAGACCATGACATACATTTAATAACCAAAATTAAATAAAATTTTAAACAAATAATAAATTAAAAACAAATTAAATCATTAAAGATTAAAGATGGAAATTATCTACAGTGCAAATAGCTAGGGAAAATCCCTAGCTAAATGGATATATTTTGTGAAAAATAAAATTTAAGAAATAATCGCTTCCAATAAAATATAAAATAGAAAAAAAAAATTTAGATAATTATTTTGCAATAAATTTTGTCTCGATATAATTAGCTAGGAAAAATCCATCGCTAAATTCTCAATTTTCTGTGTAGAAATCTATGAAAATATTAGTGTCAAAATTTATTTCAATATAATTAGCTAGAGAAAATCGATCGCTAAATTCCCAATTTTTTTTTGGGGTTCATTGCAAGGAAATCTATGAAAATATTATGGATGAAATTTATCTCGATATAATTAGCTAGGGAAATTCCGTGGCTAAATTGATGGCTAATTTTCCTGGTTTTTTTTTTGGAAATCAACAAAAATATTAGTGACAGATAATTTTCAATCAGACATTTTTATTACTAATCCATCACTAATACGTCTCTAGTATTTATTTCAATGTAAAATCAAAAATCCTTTGTTATTCCCTTGCTATTCCCTAGATAATCCTTCTCTATTTAGCTAGGGAATGATCCCTAGCAAAATTTTCCTATTAAATTGACATTTTCTTGTAGTGTATGTCTATCTGTCTGTCTTGTAGTGTTTGTCTATCTGTCTGTCTATCTATCTGTTTATTGATTTGTCTATTGATCAATATATCTATCTTTCTATCTATCCATATATCTATCCATCTATCTATCTGTCAATTTATTAATCTATCCATTCATCTATCTGACTATCTATTTGACAATCTATCTATCTTTGATAAGTCTATCTATCTGTCTATCTATATATATATATATATATATATATATATATATATATATATATATATATATCTGTCTATCTATCAATCTATCTTTGTCATTTTTTTGTCTTTCTTTTTATCTATTTGTTTGTCTATCTATTTGTCTATCTATCTATCTTTCTTTCTATCTTTCTATCTGTATATCTATCTGTCTATCTATTGATTATCGATCTATCTTTATATCTAATGTCTATATGTTAGTATATCTGTCTATCTATCTATTTGTCTGTCAGTCAATATGTGTGTATATTAATCTGTCTATATATTTATATATATGTCTATCTATCTATCTGCATAAAAATATTTCTGTCTATTTAGAATCAATCAATCAATCTATCTATCTATCTATATGTTTATCTTTATGTTAATTTATCTGTGTATCTATATGTCTGTCTATTTGCCTATCTATCTATCTGTCTATCTACATAATTGTCTATCTATCTATCTATGAGTCTATCTATCTGTTTGTTTATATGTTTATTTATCATTATATCAATCTATCTATGTATATCTTTGTATTTTTATAAGACTATCTATCTTTCTATCTATATGTATATCTATCTATTTGTTATTAATCAGTCTTTCTACTTGTCTGTTTATGTGTCTGTCTATTTGTATGTCTATCAATTTGTCTATTTATCTATCTATTTATCTGATCATCTATTGTTCTATCTATCCGTATGTCTATTAAGATGTCTATCTATCTATGTGTTTATCTCTTTATCTATCTATCTTCCTATCTCTCTATCCATCTGTCTTTCTAACTAACTAACTATCTATCTATCTGTCTATCTATTTGTCTATCAATCTATCAATCTATCTATCCATTATTTTTCTATCTATCTAAATATATATCTATCTATCTATCTATCTGTTATCTAACCATGTCCTTATATTTATATATATATATATATATCTAACTATCTATTTGTTTATCTATCTATTTGTATATCTATCTGTCTATATATTATTCTAAATATCTAATATCTATCTATCTCTCTATCAAACTATCTATCAATCTATTTGTCTGTCTGGCTATCTATATATCTTTTTATCTATCTATCTATATAACTATTTAATAATTTATGTATCTATTTGTTTATCTAATATCTATATATATGTGTATTTATATATCTATATATCTATCTATTTATTTATCTACCTATCTATTATCTATATGTCTATCTTTTTATCTATATGTCGATATATCTATATATCTATTTATTTAATTATCTATCTTTTTGTCTTTGTATCTATCTATATATCTTTTTATCGATCTATCTATCTTAGTATCTATCTATATATAATTTTATCGATCTATCTATTTATTTATCTATCTATTTATCTATCTATTTATCTATCTATTTATCTATCTATTTAACTATCTATCTAATGATCTATTTATCATTTTGTCTGTCTATCTATCTAACTAACTATCTATTTTTTAGTCTTGATATCTATCTAACTTTCTATCTATTTATCTATCATTCTATCTATCTATCTATCTGTTTATCAATCAATCTCACTATTTGTCTATCAATATATCTACTAATCTATTTGTCTTTCGATATGTCTATTTATATATTTATCTATTTGACTATCTATTTGTCTTTTGATTTGTCTATATATCTATATATCTATCTGTCTATATACAATCTATCTAATTGTCTATCTATCTATTAATATATATATATATATCTATCTATATATATATCCGTAAATTAATCTATCTATCTATAGATGATCTATTTGTTTATCTATTGATCTTTTGATCAGTCTATCTATCAATAAATTTTTCTATATATATATATCCATTTATATAATCAACTCTCTATATGTCCTTTTATTTGTCTTTATATCTTTATTATTATTTGTTTGTCTATTTGATTATCTATTTGTCTTTCTTTCTGTCTATCTATCTATTTATCTGTCTGTCTGTCTATTTATTTGTCTGTCTATTTGTCTTTATATCTGTATGTCTATCTATTCGTATATGTATCTATCTATCTATCTGTCTTTCTGTCTGTCTGTCTATATGTGTGCATTTATTTGTCTATCTATTTATCTATACGTTTATCTTTCTATATGTCTATCTAAATGTCTGTCAATCTATCAATCAATCAATCTATATATCTATATGTATATCTCTATCTATCTATCTATCTATCTATCTGTCTGTATATTTTCCTATCTATTTTTCTATCTATCTGTATATCTATATGTCAGCCTATCTTGCAATCTATTTGTCTATCTATCTGTCTATTTGTATGTCTATCTATCTATCTAACTATTTATCAATCTGTGAATGTCTCTATATTTCTATATGTCTATTTATCTTTATATAAATCTATCTATCTATATATTTGTCTATTTGTCTATTTATCTAGCTAATTATCAATCTGTCTATCTATCACTCTATTTATCTGTCTATCTATCTGTCTATTAATCTATCTATCTATCTATCTATTTAGTTGTATGTCTATTAATCAAAATATCTTCTTATTTGTATATCTCATTATATATCTATTTATTAATCTATCTATTTATCTATTATCCTATCTATCTGTATATCAATTTGATTATTTATTTTTCAATCAATCAATCAATCAATCTGTCTGTCTAACAAACTTTCTATCAATCTATCTTTCTATCTATTTATCTATGAATCAATCTATCTAAATATCTATCTGTCTATCTGTATGTCTATATATTTAACTATCTTTATGTCTATCTATCTATCTATATATCTATTTATCTATATGTCTAACTATATGTATATCAATCTATCTTTTAAAAATGTCTATCTTTCTTTCTATCTATTTTTCTAACTTTCTACCTAACTATATGTCTATCTATATGTCTATTTATCTTTATGTCTATCTATTTATCTATATGTCTATCAAATTATCTATCTATCTGTCTATATATCTTTCTTAATATCTATCTATCTATCTACCTATTTATCTATCCTTTCTATCTATCTATCTTTCTATCTATCTATCTTTCTATCTATCTTTAGATCTATTTATCTATCTATCTGTCTGTCTGTCTATCTATCTATCTATATATTTATCTTTCTTTCTTTCTGTCTGTCTGTCTATATGTCTGTAAATCTTTATGTCTATATGTCTATCTATTTTTCTATCTATATGTTGGCCTATTTTTCGGTCTATTTGTCTATCTATCTATTTATCTATCTATATGTTTATCTGTCTATATGTCTATCTATTTGTCTATCTATATGTCTATCTATATATCAAACTATATGTCTATCTATATGTCTGTTATTTATCTATCTATCTGCCTGTCTATTTATTTGTCTATCAATTAATTTGTCTATCTATCTATCTATCTAATTATCTTTCTATCTATCTTTTTATCTATCTATATATCAATTTATCTATCAATATATATATATATATATATATATCTCCATTATTCAATATATCTATCTTTCAATCTATCCATCAAATTGTCTATATATATCTATATATATATATATATCTAACATTATATCTATCTATCTGTCTATTTATCTGTTAAACTATCTGTCTATCCAACTGTATATCATTTGTCTTTCTTTTGATCTATTTGTCTATCTATTTGTCTATATATTAGTTTATGAATCTATCTAACTATTTGTATATCAATCTATCTATAAATATGTATACCTATCTGTTTATCTACCAGTCTATCTATCTGACCATCTGTCTATCTATAATCTGCCTATCTTTCTGTCTAACAATATATCTATTTATCTATATATCTGGCTATCTATCTATCTATCTATATATCTATCTGTCCATATATCTATTTATCTATCAATCTTTTGTATAATTACCTATCAATCTATATGTGTATCTATCTTTCTATCTATCTAACTATTTATCTAACAATTCATCTATCTATCTATATATACGTCTATTTATCTAAATGTCTATTAGTGAATCTATATATCTAACTATTTGTCTATATGTCTGTATATGTATATATCTATTTATGCATCTATATGTCTGTCTATCTATTGGTCCATCTATCTATCTATTTATCGGTCTATCGGTATATCTATCTATCTATCTATATATGTCTGTATATGTATATGTCTATTTATGCATCTATATGTCTATCTATCTATCTATCTATTTATCGGTCTATCTGTCTATTTATCTATCTGTCTGTCTATCTATCTGTATATCTATCTATCTATTTATCTATCTATGTGTCTATCTGTGTGACTATCTATCTAATTATCTATTTGTCAATCTGCCTATCAATCTATAAATCTATCTATATGTCTATTTGTCTGTCAATATGTTAATCCATCTATTTGTCTATCTAAAAGGGTTATCTAACTTTCTGTCTATCTATCTATCTATATATCTGCCTATCTATATGTCTATCTATTTATCTCTCTGTCTATCAATCTATCAATTTATCTTTCAATCTGCTTGTCTATCTATTTGTCTATCTATCTGTCTAGCTAGTTGTCAATCTATCTGTTAATATGTTTATCTATATATTTGTCTATCTATATATCTATCTATTTTCTATCTAATATCTATCTATCAATCTATCTATCGTGGATATATCTATATATCTAGGTCTATCTATCTATCAATCTTTTTGTCTAACTTTCTGTCTGTCTATCTATCTATATATCTATCTGCCTATCAATCAATCTATCTATTTAACTATATATCTATTAGTCAATCTGTCAATATATCTAACTATTGATCTATCTGACTATATATCTATCTTCTTATCTATTAGTCTATCTATCTGTTTATATATATCTTTATAAATTTGTCTATATCCATCTTTTATCTATCTATCTATATATCTATCTATGTATTATCTATCTATATCTATATGTTGTTCTATCTTTCTATTTATCTATCTATCTATCAAAGTATCTATGTATCTATATTTATTTCTTTGTCTATCTACCCATTATTTATCCATCTATCTATCCATCTATCTATCCTTTTATCCAACCATCTTTCTATCCTTCTATCTATTTGTTGATCTATCTGTATATTTATTCATCTATCTATCCATCTATCTATCCTTTGGTATTACATCGATATGGATGATTAAAGGACAATACCTTCCGTTGGTTGTTGAACCACGACTGTTTTTTGCTTTTAATTAATCTAAAAGCATCAAAATCTTCCAGACAATGCTGACATGTCAACATACTAGTTGTACTCCATCCAGACATCATAGAATATCCTGGAAAGTCATTTATGGTCCACATGAGGGCAGTGCGCATCTGAAAATTTTTTCATTTGGAAATATCATAAGTTTGAACCCTAACACCCCAAAGACTTTTCAACTCAGCTATCAATGGTTGCATAAAAATTTTGCATTTTGCTTGTACTAAGCATGTCCACATATTTAACAACTGTTAAGGTCACTGTCATTACCCTAGTATATCATACAATTGTACACACATTAATGAATGACCTGTACGGGTAATTTCAAGCCTCTAACTTACTTCTTCGTGCTGCAGAAATCCAATGGCATCAGATTATATTTTGGCAACAATTCTTGAATGAATTTCGACATATCATCAAACCATTCCTGTGAATACTTGTGCCTGCACTCTATTTCTAACATCCTCACGGCTAGAAAAAGTTGAGTATGCTTAGAATTTTTCTCATATAGAGGTTTGTCTCCAACTTTAATCATGTCATAGAAATTTTTTGCCTCGACATTTGTATCCTCATTCGGGTTGAATTCAGCAACCACTGCATCAAAAACCATTTTATGGTATGTAGTGTGATTAATATTATCTGAGACCATCTGATTAGTTTCACTTACTGAAACCCATACTAAACTAGAAAACCTCAGTTGGAGTTGCTTCTCACCATGGTATATCCAAACATAGTAATCTGCCACAAAACTATTTCTATACAAATGTATCTTCACAGTTTCAACATTCAAAAACTTTTTATTCTGACATTTAACTAAAGTGCAATGACACCTTATATCTGTACCACTATTCACACACTCAGAATGTCTCAGAGAAATCTCAACAAATTCATCAACTTATCCCCCCATTCATTAGAGAACATTCGATTCACTATTCGACTATTGTACATCCATTAACGATCATCTTCCATAACTAGTTAAAAAAATCATTTTATTTTAACAAACACAAGTATCTCTTATTATAGTTATATATAATTATATAGATATTTATTTAGATATACATATATTTATATATAGTTATACACATATAGTTTAAAATAATGTTGTATATTGTTATACATGTAATTATAAATATAGTTACATGTGGTTACACATATAGTTATCCATATAGTTAAATGTATATTTATACATGTAGGTTTATATATTTGTTCATTTAATTTTATATATCTATACATAGAGTAATGTATATGTATAAATATAGTAAAATACTTTTTTATATACTACTATATACAAGTATAATTAAATATAAACTATAAATTTAATACATAAATATAATTTTGCATAAACTTTTAAAGTTATACACATTGTAAGATACAATTATTTATAGTTATATATTATTTTACATATATATATATAATGTTATAACTAGTTATATATAATTAAACATATAGTTATATATATATATTCATACAAGTAGTTATAAGTAGTTATACATTAATATATACAACATTATAAACAAATATTTATATATAGTTATACACATATAGTTAAACATAATGTTCAATGTTGGTATAAATGTAATTATAAATATTGTTGCATATGGTTATATATATAGTTATACATATAGCTACGTATATTTATACATGTAAGTTTATATATTTGTTCATTAATTTTTTATATTTATACATATAATAATGCATATGTATTGATATAGTAAAATACTTTTTTAAACTACTATATACAAGTATTTATTAAACATAAGCTGTAAATTAAATATTTAAATATAATTATGCATCAAACTTTTAAAGTTATACTCATAGTAAGATACAATTATTTATAGTTATATATTATTTTATAATAATATAATAGTTATAAATAGTTATATATAGATATATTCATACGAGTAGTTATAAGTAATTATACATAAATATAAACAACGTTATAAAATTTTTTTTTGATTTAATTATATGAATACATATATGTATATATAGTTACAAATATAGTATATTTAATTATATAGTGCTACATAGTTATACAAATATTTATATATAGTTATACACATATAGTTATAAATTGTATGTAGTTAAAGATTAAATTATATATAACATTTATATAGTTGTACAGTAAGTAAAATATACTTATATATAGTTATATGTTAGTATACATATAGTATTTTTTTAGAAATATAGTTATATAGAATTATACATATAGTTATACAATATTATATAGTTACAAATTAGTTATAGAAAGTTATAAATATAGTTATAGAAATAGTTTACTTTATTATAAATATAGTTATAAATACTTTATATAAAATGGCATATGATTATATAATTAAACACATGTATCTATATAATATTTGTGAATAAAATATTTTTATAAATATTACTTAAATAATTATATTTATCTGTAACACTTTTATAAATATATAGATAGTATATATATATTCTATATTTTATAAAAAAATATGTAATATAAATATTTACAAAATTGTATAATTATTTAATATTATATAATTCTTATATTAAAAAATATAAAATGGATAGGTTAATATAAAGTTTATATAGATATTCATAAACATTAAAACATATGTATAAATATTTATATATAACATTATATATTTATATAAACATATCAATGTGTATTTATAATGTAAATCATTTATATATATTAAAGTATAGACATTTATACATAATGTCATACGATTATATAAATATTTAAAAGTTTATATATACTGTTATATACATTTAAGATTAACATTAAATAAAAGTTTTATTTAACATTATTCATTATATATATTAAAATATAGACATTTATACATAATGTCATATGATTATATAAATATAAACAATTAACATTAAGATTATTCGGATGCAAATATTCTTTGATTGATATCAAAATCAATAAAACACTAAAAATTTAAATAGTAGAAGAACAAAGATTAAACTGAAAAATTATTATTTAATTAATTGTGTCGAGTCAAAATCATGATAGTTTAAATGAAATTGAAGTAAAAATGAAGAAATTCGGAGGAGAAATAAAAAAACTAATACCCAAATATACGGAAAAAATGAATTCTGATTGTCTATATATAATTGAGAGAGATGGAGATATGTATATGCAATTTGAAGGAGAAGAACAAAGAAACTCTTACTTGGATTCAGAAGAATAGTAGGAAGACTGAAAGATAGATAGAAATATAGATAGATATATATAACAATAGAAAGATAAACAGATAGATTGATAGATAGACAAAAAGATAGATAAAAAGAAAAATAGAGAGACAAATAGATAGATATATATATATATATAAAGATAGATAGATAGAGAGGTAGATAGATAGATAGACAAATGATAAATATATATACATATAGATAGATAAATAAATAGATAGACAAATGACATATAGATAGATAGATAAATAGATAGCTAGATAAACAGACAGATAGATAGATATAAAGATAGATAGACAAATAGAAATACAAATAGATAATAAAATAGATAGAGAGACATACAGATAGAAAAATATATAGATATATATATATATATAGAAAGATAGATAAAAAGATAGATTAATAGATAGATAGACATACATATAGTTAGATAGATAGATAATTCGATATAAAGTTAGTTAAATAAAAATATAGATAGATAGATAGATAGACATATAAATAAATAGATAGATAGATAGATAGATAGACAGAAAGAAAGAAAGATAGATAGATAGAAAGACAAATAGATAGATAGAAAGACAAATAGATAGATAGATAGATAATAGATAGATAATAGATAATAGACATATAGATAGATAGATATACAGATAATAGACATATAGATAAAGTGATAGATAGATAGATGAGAGATAGATAAATATATAGATAGATAGACATATAGATAGATCGAAAGATAGACAAATATATAAACAGATAATAGACAGATAGATAGAGTGATAGATAGATAGATAATAGACAGATAGATAGAGTGATAGATAGATAGATAGATAATAGTCACAAAGATAGAGTTATATATAGATAAATAATGAGATGGATATATAGATAGATAGACATATAGATAGGCAGACTGATAGATAGATAGATAAAGACATATATAGGTAGAAAAATAGATAGATAGACATATTGATAGAAAGAGTAAGATAGATTGACAGACAAATTGATAGACATAAACATATATAAATTGATAGAAAAGAAGAAAGATAAAAAAGAAAAAAAAGAATGAAAGAAAGATAGATAAATAGAGAGATAGAAAGATGATTAATAGATAGTTAAATAAATAGATAGATAAACAAATATATAGATAAATAGATAGACAAATTAATAGACAGATATAGAAAAAGATACATAGATAGATAAATATAGATTTAGATAAATATATAGATAGATAGAGAGAGATATATATATATAGATAGATTGAAAATAGTTAGACAGACAGATAAATAGATAGATAGATAGACCGACAAATAGACATAAAGGCAGGCATGTAGATATTAGACAGATAGACAGATAGATAGGAAGACAAATAGACAGACAGAAAGATAGATTGATAGATAACAAATAGATAGACAAATTGATAGATTTCTTGATAGATAGATAGATAGACAAATACATAGATAGATAAATAGACAGATGGATAGATTTATTGATATAAAGATTGATAGACAAATTGATCAACATATTGATAGATAAATAGATTGACATATTGATATAAAGAAAGAAAGATAGATAGATACAGAGATAGTTAGATAAATAGATATATAGATAGAAAAATAGATAGATAGAAAGATAGTAATATAGATAGGTTGATAGATAGAAAGATAGACAGAAATATAGACAAATATATAGATAGATAGATAGATAAATAGATAGGTAGACAAATAAATAGACAAATAGATAGATAGATAAATAGATAGATAGACAAACAGATAGATTTATAGAATATAGATAAATAGATACATAGATAGATAGACATATAATTAGATATATAGATAGATGGATAGACATATAAATTGATAGAAAGAAAGAAAGATAGATAGAAAGTTAGATAGATAGATTATTAGACAAATATATAGATAGATATATAGACAAATAAATAAATAGATTAATTGTTAGATAAATATATAGATTTATAGATAGATAGATAGATAGATATAATGATATATAGATAGACATATAGATTGACAAATAGATAGATTGATATATAGATAAATAGATAGATAGACATATAGATAAATAAAAAGATAGATAGATAGATAGAGAGGCACACAAATAGATAGATAGATAGATAAATATAGATAGTAAGATAGATAGACAAAAAGATAGACAAATAAATAAATAGATAGATAGACAAATAGATAAATAAATAGATAGACATATAGATATATAGATATATATATATAGATATATAGACAGATAGATAGATAACTAAATAGATAGATAGATAGATATACATATAGATAGAAAGAAAAACACTAATAGATAGAAAGATAGATAAATAGATAGAAAGAAAGATAGATAGACAAATAAATAGATAGAAAGATTGATCGACATACAAACAAATAGAAAATAAAGAGATAAAAATGAAAGAAAGATAAATAGATAAACATAAAATAGACTATTGATAGATAGATAGAAATATTGTTTGATAGATATATAGACAGATAGATAGATGGATTGATAGAAATATTGATAGAGATATTGATAGACAGATTAATAAATAGATTGATAGAGAGATTAACAGACAGATTGATGGAAATATAGATAAACAATTATAGAACATATTGATAGATATATTAATAGACATACATATAGATAGATAGATAGATATATATTATGATATATAGATAGAGAGATAAATATATATATAGATAGATAGATAGATAGATACAAAGATCGACAGATTATTAGATAGTTAGATAGATGAATAAATAAATAGATTATATACACATTGATAGATAAATAGATAGATATATAAATAGATATACAAATAAAATAAATTTTAAAAAGACACATAGATAGAGATAGATAGAAAAATAGATAGATATTTAGATTTTATAAAAATATAGATAGATCGATATAAAAAATATATATATTGATAATAGATATATAGATTAGCTAGCAGATAGATATATTAATTGATAGATAGATAGATAGACAAATAGATATATTTATAGATAAATAGATAATCATATAGATAAATAAATAGATAGATAGATAAAAATAAAGATAGATATTTAGATGGACAGACAGACAGATAGATAGATAGATAGATAGATATACAAATAATTTCATAAATAGATAGATATGTAAAATAATAGATACATGGATAGATAGAAAGACAAAAAGATAAACAAATAGATAGACATAAAGACTGATAGACAGACAGATAGATAGGCACATTAATATATAGAAAGAGATATAGATTGATAGAAAAATAGAGAGAAAGATAGATAGATAGACATATTTATAAAATGATTGATAGACAAATAGATAGTCATATAGATAGATAGATAGAGAGAAAAATGGATTGATTGTTTTATAGACAAATTGATATTTAGATTGATAGATTGGGTGATAGTCAGATTTATAGATAGATAGATAGGCAGATTGATATAAATATAGATAGACAGATAGATAGATATACAAGTAGATACACAAATAGATAGATAGATAGATGGATAGAAAGATATTTATTTATTTATGTATAGATAGAAAGACAGACATATATATATATATATAAAGATAGATAGACAAATAGAATGAGAAATAGAAATATAGAGAGTTAAAAAGATAAAAAGATAGATAGATATAAATATATAAATATATAAATATAGTTAGATAGATCGATAGACAAACAGATTGATAAATAGATGAATAGACAGATAGATATATATATAGAAAGATAGAACGACAAATATGTATAAAGATAATGGAAATATAGATAGATAGATTTATAGAAATATAGATAGATAGATAGATAGACAATAGATTGACATATGTTAGATTTATATATAGATAGATAGTCAGCTATATAGGAAGATAGATAGAATAATAGAGAGATAGATAAATAGATTGATAGATACATAGATAGATAGATATACAGATGGATAGATAGATTGATAAATATATTTATAGATTGAAAGATAGACATATTGATATAAATATAGATATATAGATAGATACAAAGATAAATAAATAGTCATACAGATAGATAGATACATAGATAGACAGATGATAGACAAATAGAAAGAAACATAGATAGATAAATAGATTGATAGATAGATAGAAACAATATTGATATAGAGATAGATAGTTAGATTAGTAGATAGATAGATAGAGAGATAGATAAATAAATAGATAAATAGATAGATATATTGGTATATCGATAGATAGAGAGATAGATAGAAAGATAGATAGATAAGCATATAGATAGACAAATAGATAGAAAAATAAATAGATAGATACATATAAAGATAGTTAGATAGATAGACAGATAGATTAATATATAGATAGATAGATATATAGATAGATAGAAAAAGTGGTAGACTGAATGATAAATAGATAGATAGATATATAGATTCATAGACATACAGATATATATATATATATATATACATATATAGATAGATTGATACATAGATATATAAATAGATAGATTGATAAATTGATAGACATATAGATAGATAGTTAGATAAATATATAGATAGATAAATATATTGATAGATCAATAGATAGATATAGAGACTAAAAGATAGATAGACAGATAAATAAATAGATAGATAGACAGATAAATAGACAGAAAAATAAATAGATAGATATATAGAAAAATAGAAATAGATAGACAAGTATAAAATAAATAATAGACAGATAGATAGAGTGATAGATAGAATTATAGATAGACAGATTAATAGACAGATATATAGACATATAGATATACATATATTAGACAGATATATAGATAGATATATAGACAAATAGATAGATAGATAGATTGGAAGATAGTTAGATAAACAGACATATAGATAATTAGAAAAATAGACAAATAGATAAATAGATATAAATATTGATAGATAGATTGGTGGATAAAAAAATAGATAGACAGAAAGATATCTCAAAATTTTGACATGTAGATAAATAGAAAGATAGACACACAGATAGATAGATAGATAGAAAGATAGATAAATAAATAAATGGATAGATAGATACATAAATAGACAAATAGAAAGAAAGATGGATAGACAAATAGATATATAAATAGATAAATACATAGATAGAAAGATTGATCGATAGATATTTAAATCGATAGATATTTAAATCAATAGATAGATATGTAAATAGGTAGATAGATAAATAAATAGAAAGACTGAAGATAGACATATAGATAGACAAATAAATATATAGATATATATATATACATAAAAATAGATAGATATATAGATAAATAGTTAGACACAGAGATAGATAAATAGATATATATATATATATATATATATATATACTGTTGATGAGATAAATAGATAGATAAACAGTTAGATAGATAGATAGACATATAATAGATAGATAGATATATAGATATTTAAATTGATAGATAGATAGATTTACAGATAGATACATAGATACATAGATAAATAAACAAATAATTAAAAGATAGATAGATACATAGAAAAAGATTAATATACATAGCTAGATAGATACATAGTTAGATAAAATATTAGACAAATACATAGATAGATCGATAGACAAATAAATAAACATATAAATTGAGAGATAAATATATAGATTGACAAATTGACTCACATATTGATAGATAGATAAATTGATATATAGATTGACAGATAGATAAAAGATAGATAGATAGATAAATAGATAGATTGAATGATTGACATGATGATAAATAGATAGATAGATAAATATTGATAGACATATAAATAATCAGAAAGATGGATAAATATATAGATATAGAGATAGACAGATAGATAAACAAATGGAGAACTAGATAGATATACACTTATATTGTTATAGATTGATAGATAGACATATAGATATATATACATACATATATATATATAGTCAAAAGATTGACCGATAGATAGAAAGATATATAACAGATAGATAGATAGATAGACAGACAATAGATAGAAAGAAAGTTAGATATAAAGATTGATAGGAAGACTAACAAATTGATAGAAAATAGATAAAAAGATAGAAATGATAATAAATTGTTAGAAAAGAAGGACAAACAGATAGATAGATAGATAGATAGACAGACACAAGATAGATAGATAAACATAAAGATATACAAATAAATAGATAGACACATAGACAGACAGATTGATAGACAGATAGATAGATAAAAAGACAAATATCTAAATAAATAGATAGATAAATAAAAATATAGATAGAAATAAAGATAGATAGAAAAAAATAAGACAAATTGATAAACAAATAGATAAAAAATAAATAAAAAAAATAGATAGATAGATATATATATATATATATATATATATATATATATATATATATTTATATAGTTAGATAGAATGATAAAAAGATAGATAGATAAATAGATAGACATATAGTGAGATAGATAGATAGATAGACAATTCAATTGTTAGATAGTTAAACAAAAATATAGATAGATAGATAGATAGACAATTCAATTATTAGATAGTTAAGCAAAAAGATGGATATAAAGATAGAATGATAGAAAGATATATAGACAAATAGATAAATAGATAGATAGATAAATAGATATATAGAAAGATAGATAGATAGATAGATAAACAGATAGATAGAAATAAAATAGATAGATATATAGAGTGATAGACATACAGATAATATACACATAGATATAATGATTGATAGATAGAGAGATAAATAGATATACAGATAAATAGACATATAGATATACATAAATATAGATAGATAGATAGATAATTGATTGATAAATAGAGTGATAGATAGATAGAGAATATACACAAAGTTAGAGTGATATCAATAGTTAGAGAGATAGATAGATAGGCAGATAGATAGACATTTAGATAGATAGATAGATATAAATATAGATATACATATTGATAGAAATATAGATATATATTATATATATAATATAGTTAGATAACACATAGATGATAGATAGATAGAGATAGATAAATAGATATACAAATAACTAGATAGATAGAAAGACTAAGATAGACAGACACATAGATAAATTAATTGGAAAAATAAAAATTGAAAAAAAGAAAGATAGTAGATAGATAAATAGAGTGATAGAAAGATTGATTGATAGATAGTTAGATATATAGATAGATAAATAAAAAATAGATAGATAGATAGAAAAATAATTAGACAGATAGAAAAAAAGATTGATAGACAGATAAATAGAGATATAGATAGAAAAATAGATAGACAATAGATAGATTGATATATAGATAGATACAAAGACTGATAGATATACATATAGGTAGACATGTGGAGTAATTGACTTATAGGTAGATAGATAAGTTAACAAATAGATTGATAGAAAGATAGATGATAGATAGACAAAAGATAGACATTTTGATAGATTTCTTTATAGATAGATAAATAGACAAATATATAGATAGATATATAGATGGATAGATTTATTAATTATAGATTGATAGACAAATTGATAGACATATTGATAGATAGATAAAATGACAGAATGATCTAAACAGAGATAGATAGATAGATAGATAACGAGGTAGATAGATAAATAGATAGATGGATAGTAAGATAAATATATAGATAGTAAGATAGATAGATAGATAGATAGATAGAAAAATAGATATATAGAAAGATAGTTAGGAATATAGATATTCTGATAGACAGAAAATAGACAGAAAGATAGACAGAAAGATAGAAAGTGAGATAGACAAATATATAGATTAATAGATAGATAAATAGATAGATATTTAACTGAATAGAAAAAAATAGAAAGAAAGATATATAGACAAATAGAATGATAGATAGAAAGATAGATAAACCTGTAGATAGAAAGATTGATAGATAGATAGTTAGATAGATAGAGAGACATATAGATATATAAATAGATACATAGATAGAAAGATAGAAGATAAATAGATAGATAAATAAATAGATAGATACAATAATAGATAGATAGATGGATAGATAGATAAATAGATAGATAGACAAATAGATAAATATTTAGATATATATATATATATATATATATATATATATATATATATATATATAGAAATATAAATAGATAAATAGATAGATAGACATACAAATAAATATATATATAATATATAGATAAATATATAAATAAATATATAGATAGATAAATAGATATATATATAGATAGATAAATATATATATATATATATAGTCATATTGATAGATAGATATATAGATAAATCGACATAATTATAAAAAAGATAGATTGATAGATAAACAGGTAGATTGAATGATAGATAGATTGATAGATAGTAATATAGATAGATTATTAGACAAATAGATAGATAGATAGACAAATAACTAAATAGTTAAATTGATAGATAAATAAAGATTAATAGATATATGATTGAGAGATTTATAGATTGATAGAGAGATAGATATATACATTGATAAATAGATAGATTAGATAGAAAATAAATAGATTTTAAAATTCATAAGTTAAATAAATATAGATAGTGATATAGATATACAACAGATAGACAAATAGATATATAGATAGTTACATATATAAACAAAATGATAGATATTTGATATACATATATATAGAGATAAATACACAGATAGATATATAGATAGCTAGTTAGACAGATAGATAGACAGAAAGATAGACCAATAGATAGAAAGATAGACTAATAGATTGAAAGATAGATAAATAGATAGATAGACAGATAGAAAATTAGATAGATTGAAAGATAGATAGAAAGATTGATAGATAGGAAGACAAATAGATATATAAACATATAAAAAGATGTAAAGAATGAAAGATATTCAAAAAAATAGACATATGATAGATAGATAGAAATATTGATAAACATATAGATAGACAGATAGATCGATGAATTGATAGAAAGATTTATAGACAAATTGATAGATATATTGATACATATTGATAGATAGATTTTTAGACAGATAGATATATAGATACATAGAAAGATAGACAAAAATATACATCGATAGATAGATTGATATATAACTAGCCAGACAGATATATTGATTGATAGATAGATATATAGATAGATAAATAGATAGATTGATAGATAAATAGATAGGCATATAGATAAATAGATTGATAGACATAATGATAGATTGATAGATTGATTAGATATAGATAGATAGATAGATAGATAGATCGATAAATAGATATTCATAGATAGATAGATATATAAACCAATAGATAGATATATAGATATATAGATATATAGATAGATAGATAGATAGACATAAAGACTGACTGATTAACAGATAGATAGGTACATTAATAAATATAAAGAGATATAGATTAACCGACAAATAGAGAGAAAGAATGATAGATAGATAGATAAATAGATATACAAATAGATAGATATATTGATGGATTGATTGATAGACAAATAGCTAGTCAAATATATAGATTGATAGACATATGAATAGATTGTGTTATAGACAAATTGATATTGAGATTGATAGATAGAGTGATCGATAGATTTATAGATAGACAGACAAATTGATATAAATATAGATAGATAGATAAACACATAGATAGATAGATTGATTGACAAATAGATACACAAATAGATAGATAGATAGATAGATGGATAGATAGATAGTTAAATATATAGATAGAAAAACAGACATATAGATAGATAGAAATATGACAAAAATATTCATAGATGAAAATATAGATAGATAGAAAGATAAAAATATCGACAAATAAATATAAATATATAAATATCATTAGATAGATAGATTGATTGATTGACAAATAGTTAGATAAGTAGATAGATAGATAGTTAGCTATATAGAAAGGTAGATAGATAGAAAGATAGATAGATTAATTGATAGATAAATAGATACATAAATTGATTGATATACAAATGGATAGATAGATTATAGAAATATTGATAGACATATTGATAGATAGATAGATATATTGATTGATTGATATAAGAAAGATAGTTAAATAGATAGAAAGATGCAAAGACAAATAGAAAGACATACAGATAGATAGATAGGTAGATAAAGAGAAAGACAAATAGATAGTTAGGCGGATATATAGATAGATAGATATATAAATAGACAAAAAGATACATATAATATAGATAGTTAGAAAGATAGAAAGATATATAGATAGACATATAGAATGAAAGAAAGATAGACAAATAGATCAATAGATAGATAGAAAAAAAGATAGATAGAAAGATTGATTGGTAAATAGATAGGTAGATAGAATGATCGATAGACAGATAGATAGACTACTAAAATTTACTCAATTACCAACTAATTATTTGGTCCGTAATTTGCTGTTTTTTGGTAGATAAACCTATTACTGATCATTTACGGACCAAATTATTTAGTCACAATTTTGCTTGTGAGTAATTTTTTTCTCGACAAAAATTAGGTTGGTCGGTTAATTTCCGACCATTCATCGACCATTCACCGACAAAACAATTACTGATTATATTCCGACCATTTTCGGACCAAAAGTATAAGGTCGGTAAATTGTTTCCAAATGGTCGGTATTTACCGACCATTTACTGACCATTTACAGATAAATAATTATCGACCATATTTCATCCCTTTTCTGACCAAAAGCAGTAGGTTGGTAAATAGTCTCCAAATGGTCAATTATAACTGACGAAATTGCGACCAAAAACCAACCAAAATTTTTAATATCTTTGGTAGGTAATTGGTCTCCAAAAGTATTATCGATTATTTGGTGAACTTTACCAACCATTGATATTAAAAAATTTTGGGCGGTTTTTGGTCTTAATTTGGTCTATAAATTAATTTTTAAATAATTTTTTTTCCATTTGAGTTTTATATCTTGCTTTGAAATAAATAAATAAATATAAAAAATAAATAAATAAATATATATATATATTTATAAAGATTACAAAACAAAAGAAATGCATAATTAAAAAAAAAACTAATATATATAATGCATATATAAAGTAAATAAGTCAAGTGAAAATAAAAAATGAATACCAAATTCCAAGTTAAGACATGAAAAAAAATGCGTAATACACTCAATCATCCAACAAGTTTTATAATCTTTATGTTAAGATATTCTGGTCCGTATGGTGAGATGTTGGGTACTAGGGTAGAGTGCCTACTTCTACAAGTCTGATGTGGTTGCTGTAGGTGCTGTTGTAGGTGATAGAGTAGATGCTGTAACAGGAGTATTATGTTGAACAATCCGAGGTAGATCATCAGGGTTGAACTACAATCCTCCATCCTGAAACTTCTTTCTAATCCAATAAAACACAGATGCAACTCATCCCTATCATTTCATAATCGATCATGTGTCACTCGGTATTCACCGACTGATACTATATCGCATTTTGCATCACTTCCTGCAAATCCTCCATCGTCGAGAACAAATTCAAAAAGTTCCTGAAAACCAGCTTCTTAATTTGTCATCTGTGCAAGTAGAATAATGATGTTGATGAACCGATACCATAGACGGACATCTTTTCCTTGCCATCAACAGTCCTTACCAAATCTGATACGTTTCAACTAGTGGAGCTGATGAATGAGAACTACCTGTTGCACCTTCACATAAACTTGAAGTAGACTAGGAATATGCCTGAGTCACAGCAGCTAACATTTCTCATATATCACCTAATAAACATGAAGATATGTATTTTAATTTATATCAAAAAAAAAAGAGAGAAGTAATTTATTTTAATGAAACTTACATTTGCTGCACGAGATCTCTGATCAAAAAAAGTCTAATCATCATGAGCCTTCGTGTGCATGTATCTGAATAAGCAAGGAGCACTAGGTTCTTAACCTCCTTGCATGTCTTTAATTACACACAACACATACATAATCTATTCAAAAAAAATTTCTTATGACAAATGAAAAGTAGGCATAATTGAACATAATTCACAAAGTAGTAAACATAAAAAAGTATAAATTAGAAATAATGCCAATGCTCATTCGTGCTCATGCATAGAGCGAGATCCACAAGTGTGTGTACACATGCCACTACCCTCTCTAGCCCACTCTGTGTGATGATTGCCACTCTATTTATTACACTCTTCCTATAATCAGGATCTTCTCATCTTCTCCGCCACTCTTGAAAACATGATACGGGATACTCAAATCTTGCTCTTTCTTCTTCAACCATTTATCTTAACCTTGTACATGTGTCTTTATACCGACTGGTAGCATGTTTGTAGAAACACACTTTTGACCACCTCCTTTGGCTGTTTCACCTATGAACTTTTGTAATTAATTTAAACATTTTTTATCAGTCAACAAAAGAATAAATAAAGATGTAAAAAATGATAGGTAGTAATAGTACCTTAAATTCTCTCCAAATCATCAACTAGTCTCTTGCATCAATGATTTCCAATTGTCATAGGTTTAAAGGACTTCCGAAAAATTGACCTTAGAACTTAGAAATTGAACCAGACGACTCAACTTCGTCTTGTAACCCATAATTTAATAGCAAGTTAGAAATAAATTAAGAAATGATAAAATCATTAGTAAGTTTGATATCTTATGAATTATCAATTGACGGATCAAACTGAGCAATATAGAGAGTCTCGTCTATAGGGTGCTCTAAG